>PVIJ01007890.1:24209-78882 GCA_004024925.1 Scalopus aquaticus | reverse complement strand
CTGTGGATCAGGTTCTTGGCTGTCCACTTGGATTTCTTCATAAGGCCTCTCACCACATCACAGATTGGGTTTCCTCACAAACTGGAGGATGTATTTGGAGAAGGAGCGTTTCAAGAACAGCTAAAAAGATATAGATCCGATGAGGCCCAATCTTAAGTATCACTTTTAAGCACATTTTAGTTAAAACTAAAGTTATAGGATGATTCAGATTCAAGGGAGTAGATATGTCTCTCTCCTATTTGGTTTCCTTATAGTCCTGTTATAAGTGAAACCATTAGATATTTTTCTCTTTCTTTCTGGCTTATTTCACTGAGTATGATCCCCTCTAATTCCATCCATGTCGCTGCAAATTGCATATGTTTATCTTCTTTGAATGCTGAATAGTATTCCATTGTGTATATGTACCACATCTTCTGGATCCAATCATCTATTTTTGGACATCTGGGTTGCTTCCATACCTTTGCTATTGTGAACAGCGCCGCAATGAACATACGGGTGCATGTATCCTTTCGGATTAGTGTTTTTGTGTCTTTTGGGTAAATTCCCAAAAGTGGGATTGCTGGGTCGTATGGAAGCTCCATGTTGAGCAGTTCTACACTGCTGGTGGGAATGTGAACTGGTCCAACCACTATGGAAAGCTGTATGGCGATTCCTCAAACTGCTCAACATGGAGTTTCACATTATTAGGCAAAAAAAATACCCCCAAATCCCAAGGTAAGCTCCTCCCTTCTTTAGGTTTTGAGTCAGGTGTTACAGGACAAATCCTTAAGATTCTCAGAAGCTCAGACTTCCCTGCCTCAAAGGATTAAGCCACAGCACTGTGAAGCTCTCCGGAGCCACTGCAGCACAAGTTCAATACACATGGCGCAGCAGACCTCTCCTGTCTCACCTGCTGCTCCCCTAAGCAGTGTACTTCAGTCGATCTGCCTGTTCTGCTCCCCACTATGTCTCTGGTGAATCCTCTCACCACCCTACACCTCTGGTCTACACCCCAGCTTGTATGCATAAATAAATAAAATATTTTTTTAAAAAAGATTCTCAGAAGCACTTTGGTCTTAAGTGATCTGTGAGGCACTCTTTCTGAGATTTTAAACTTGTAGAGTCACATCCTTTACCCTTCAGCTATATTTACTTTGAGTATCTTTGTCTGTTCACTCTAAAGTTCCTCTAAATTCTGCTTGAAACAAGAGTTTCTCCTTACTGTACTTTTTCATAGGCAGTTAAAAGAAGTTCCTTGGAACTTTGAACATTTTGCCTGGAAATCTTCATACCAAGACCACAAATTCATTTGATACATTTGTTCTTCTCCATGTCACCACATGTTGCCAGTATGTAACTTAGGTCCCCAGGTACTTTGGTTAGTCATTTCCTTACAGCTCTTGCATGCGCCTTAGTACTCTTCAGGACTCTTCAAGTTTCCTGGTTACAAAGGCAATGCAATACATTTTAGGTTTTCATTATGAAACCACACCACTTCCAGGGGCCAATTTCTATTTCAATAATCTATTTCAGGAGTTGACAAACCAAATTCCAGCCTACCACCTATCTTTGTAAATAAAAATGTAACTCAACTTAGCCATCTACTGTTTGCCTATTGTCTGTTTGCTTTTGTACTGCAATAGCAGAGTTGAGCAGTGCAACAGATACCATGTTGCCTGTAAAAACACTTAACCATCTGCTCTTTTACAGGAAATGTTTGGTAACCTCTCTGCTTTTCAAAAAGCTACCCCAGGGCCTCCCTGGTGGTGCAAGGGGTTAGGTCTCAGCACTATGAACCTGTCCACTGACACTGCAACACTGAGTATCATCCCCGGCCAGGGAGCTTCCCACATGGCGCAGCAGACCTCTCCTGCCTCGCCAGCTGCTCCCCTCAGCAGTGTATTTCAGTCAGTCTGCCTGTTCTGCTCCCCACTCTGTCTCTGGTGAGACCTCTCACTGCCCCCCACCACTCTGGCCTATACTCCACTTCTTATATGCATAAATAAATAAATCTTAAAAAAAAGTAACTGGGTCTCCCTGGTGGCGCAGCGGTTGAGCACTGCGCTGTGGAGCTGTTAGCAGTGAGCGATGCGAGTTTGACGCCCTGCCACGGAGATTCCCACATGGCGCCGCAGACCCCTCCTGCCTCGCCTGCTGCTCCCCTCAGCAGTGTGTTTCCGTCGATCTGCCTGTTCTGCTCCCCACTCTGTCTCTGGTGAACCCTCTCTCCACCCCACGCCTCTGGCCTGTACCCCAGCTTGGATATATAAATAAATAAATTTTAAAAGTTAAAAAAATAAAAACTACCCCCAAGTGAATTTCTTAAAACAACTTATTATTTCTTAAAATTATGTGTATTAATCAGGTGGTCTTCTGCTTGACATAACACTGGTTGGAGTAATACAACATCTAGAAGGTAAAAATGGCCTCACTCACATGACTGAAAGTTGGTACTGGTTGCTGGCTGGGAGCTTAGCTGAAACTGTTAGCCAAAGATCTGGTTTCTCCTCCATGTGGCTACTTGGGCTTCTTACAGCACATCAGCTGGATTCTAAGAAGGAATATTTCAAATGCATAGAAAGGACTGGAAGATCTCTTAAGGCTAAGTCTTAGACATTATACAGTGACACATCTGCTACATTATATTGGTCAAAACAAATCACAGAGCCAGCACAGATTCAAGAGGAGGGGAAATAGACTTCACACACTGGTGAGAGATGTGATAAAGAAATTGTCACTTTCTTTAATCCACTACAATATAAACTGCCTGTCAGGAGGCTACTCCCCTTTGTTCTGAGTGTCCTGCTGAATTTTTTCCCATGACCTGAAGTGAGGTCAGCTTCCTCTCTCACTTCTTTACCTCAGTCCCCACAAAGTGCCTCTACCACTGGGTTTAGGCCCCACACAGTGACCTTGGCCATCCATTCTTAGTAACATTTATACACAGGACAGGATATGCCCATAATCTCTTGGGATGAGTACTTTGCCTCAAGTGCTACTTTCTCAGACCCTAGAAAAAGGTCAACAGTAACCTGAGAACTACCTTCAATCCTGTATCTGAATGCATTGCAATGTCCCATCTGTCTTAGCAAGTTGCTGCCATATTAATGTTACAGCAAGCAAAGAACTACCAAGTCTATGTGCTATGCCATAAGAAAGCATTTCTTTTTCTTCCATGTGTCCACGTGTTAGCTGAGGCAGCTCTGCTTAAGGCTATAAATCTGAAGGTTGACTAGGCGAGCCTACTCCACGTCTCTAATCTTCCATGACACCTACCAAGAGCACATTTTTTTCGGACAATAATGGCATACAAGAAATAAAATGGGTGAGCCAAAAAGTCAATGCCCTCCAGGGACTTTTCTTGGAATGGTCACCTCTACTCACTTTTTGTGAACCAAAGCAAGTCACTTGACTAAGTATAATTGGAACAGGAAAATGCATTCTGCCTCTAGAGAAACTTCAAAGTCGCATGGCAAAGGGATTGCCTATAGGGAGTGATGAAGAATTAAGAACAATGTAATTCTCTATTTTTTTTCTGAATGTAAATAAAACAGTGGCTCCAGAACAACTCAGTTTGCAACTCCTCTGGTCTCTAAACCTCCATTTTTCTGTTCTTTCCAACTGGCCCTATGACCTTGGTCAGATTTTAGGATGGGAGGAAATGTAGAAGGACACCAGCCCTACCATCATCCAATAAAGGAGTCCCTCACAAATTATACCCTGAGAGTTATTCAGCTTGTTGCACCCCTCTAGTGACAGACAACTCACTACATTGTGAGCAGCCCGCTTCACTGTGGATATCACTAAGCTAACACTTAAGCCCCTTATATTAAACTGAAACCAAACAGTGACAGTGATGCCAGCTAAGTTCCTTGGAATCACAGAGTTTAATAAACTAAATCCTTTTCTACTTCGTGATCTTTCCATTATTTAAAGGGATCAGACACGTGCCTCGTCTGAACCTTAAGACAACTCCCTTCTGAGCTGACTAATACCTATCATTTTTACTGTTCTTCATGCTTCATGGTTGAGTTCCTTCCTTGCCTTGATCATTCTCCCTTGACCAGACTCTAGTCTATCTATTTTCGTCAAAATATATGGTTCCCAGGACTAAATGCAGCATTCCAGCTGAGATCTGAGCAACAGAAGGGAGCAGGACCACCACTTATGTCCACAGTTTCAAATATCACACTTTCTTCAGTGCCTTTTAACACAACATTCACTTTTTTTTTTTAAGATTTATTTATTTATGCATACAAGCTGGGGTATAGGCCAGAGGCGTGGGGCGGTGAGAGGGTTCACCAGAGACAGACTGGGGAGCAGAACAGTCAGACAGAAACACACTGCTGAGGGGAGCAGCGGGCGAGGCAGGAGAGGTCTGCCACACCATGTGGGAATCTCCCTGGCCGGGTGTCGAACTCACATCGCTGCTGCCGACAGCTCCACAGCGCAGCGCTTAACCGCTGCGCCACCAGGGAGGCCCAACATTCACTTTTTGATGTTCATGTTGCAAGCCAGAGCTAAAGACAATCCCAGAACAGTAAAAACACCCTTAGAAATTGACTTGAATACTTTATGTAGTCATTAGGTCAGTCAGGAATTTTTACTTCAAAACATTCAACCTGTCAGTTAGTCTGTCCATGAACACTCAATGCTACCACTCCAGGACCCTCTGAGGAACTGTTGCTGTTGCCATGAATACTTTCTACACTACCCCTGCCTCTTAGCATTGCTCCCACTCCTTGGTGTAAAGGGATGAACTTAATTTACTAGGGTTTGAATCTTAGTTGTCAAAAAGTAAAAGGAAAATCTTTCTTTTCTGCTTTCATGGTAAGGACCAAGGCACCACTGCCCTCCAAAACCTTAGAAATTTCTTGAAAATAAGGGGTTACATGCTGAGTGAACAAACAGTAAGAAAGGTTCACGCTAGTTATTTAGCAGCTTATTTTTCTTCCTACTCATACTATCATCCAACCCAGATATTCTATTTTAGACACAAGAATTCCATGGCAGAGGTTGTTAAAGGCTTGCTGAAGACCCACTTTGCCAACAGACTACCAAGTGCAGCTAGCTCTGTGATCTCTCAGTTCAGGGACCCATAAAAAGGAAATTTCACATTGAATGGCTATACCATGATTTAGTTATCCATTCACCTGCTGTTGAGGATACTGTAGATTTTGTGCTGAGGTGGAGGAGGAAATTTGATTTCCTGACTTCTGAGAACTCTCCACTTCCTTTATGTTTTTAAAACTCTGTTCTTGGATAAAAGTGCAGCTTGTGGAATTAACTCTTTCTTCCTGCAGTGGACAGATGTTAACTTTGTCTGCCCTGTATTCGCGTTACTCCTCCTGGTAAGAGATGCCCACTCTTCCCTGTGTGGTTGGGAGAGGCTGACCTCATCACAGGCTCCTCCATGGACAGGGGATGCATAACTGGCCAATCACAGCACTCTTTCCCTCCCACCATCTTGACTGCTCCAGGGATGGACATATGGTTTGAAGGGAAAAGAAATGAAGGCATCCTCTTCCCCCAGGACTCCTGCAAATGTTGAAGAAAAGGCCCTACCTTTCCTCTGGCGTTGCCAGCCTGGAGTTGTTATATTAGTTTTTCTAAGACTCCTGCAACAAATTTTCACAGGCTTGGTGGCTTAAAAGAACAGAAATGTTTTTCTCTCACAGTTCTAAAAGCCAGAAGCATAAAATCAAGGTATTAGCAGGGTCATGTCCCTGCAGAAGGCTCCAGGGAAGAATACTTCCTTGTCTCTTCTAGCTCCTGCAGTTCCAGCAGCCTTGATAGTCCTTAGCTTATAGCTGCACCACTCCAACCTGCCTCTGTCTTCACATGACCTTCTCTCTTGCATGTTTCTTTTCTGTAGATATGTCCTCTCCTGTTCTTATTAAGGACATCAGTCACTGGACTTAGGGCCCACCCTAGTCTAGTTTGACTTCATCTTGATTTAACTGATTATATCTGCAACAATCCTATTTCCAAATAAAGTTTATTCTGAAGTTTCGGGTAGACCTGGATTTGGGGGGTACACTATTCAACCCCTAACAACCTGACTGAGCCTGACTGAGAACTAAGCCAAAAGGAGTCAAGGGGTGGGCCTCCCCAGTGGCGGAGGGGTTAAAATCTCAGCACAGTCAAGCTACTGCCTGCCACAGCGACACGGGTTCCATAGTAGTGGTGGTTGCGCAGCAGACCTCTCCTGTCTCACCCGCTGAACCCCTCAGCAGTGTATTCCAGTAGATGCGCCTGTTCTGCTCACCACTCTGTCTCTGGTGAATCCTCTCATCCCCCCACACCACTGGCCTACACCCCAGTTCTTGTATGCATAAATAAATAAAATAAATCTTAAAAAAAAAAAAGAGGGATGCGCCCTGGTATGGCTATCTCCAACTCCCCCTAATCTGATCAGTTCATGAGCTGGCAAATTTCCCCTCCTTTTGCTCCTTTAGTCAGTTGGAAGTCACAGAAAGAAACTAAGTACTGTCTCTCCTTTTGCAAAATTAGAAAATCGTTTGCACATGACCAAGGTTCCAAACTTCTTCGTAATGCACTCATCCTGCAAATGTCTCTGATAGGCATTGAGCAATCCCATTTGGAAGGCCTCTTGGTGACTTGGATTTACTTCATTTGGCCAGGAAACAAACCAATTTTGACTACTTAAATGCTCTTTACTTTTTTTTTTACTGTTACCCCTTTCTTTTAATTTTTATTATGCAAAATTTCAAAGATTCACTAGAGAGTACAGTACAGTGAACCCCCAATTTTCACACCCCATGTTTGATTCATCTTTCTTTTTTTAATATTTTATTTAATTTTTAATTATTGTTTCTGCATAGAAGAACTAGGGTGTAGGCTAGAGGTGGGGGGTGGTGAAAGGATTCATCAGAGGCACAGTAGTGAGCAGAATAGGAGGATCTACTGAAACACACTGCTGAGGGGAGCAGTGGACGAGACAGGAGAGGTCTGCTGCACCATATGTGGGTTTGCTCCCTGGCTGGGGATGGAACTCGGGCCATAGTAGTGAAAATGCTGAGACTCCTGGGCCGCTAGGGAGGCCCCTGATTCATCTTTCCCTCTGAATTCCCTTCACCTCCTGCAGGCTTATTTTAAAAACAAAGCTCAGATATAGTGTAATTAGTTTATCCTCTTCAACTGCTATTCTGAGCTTTAAATCCCCTCAATAGTGCATTTGAGGTCTTTTGTCCCTCTTAAGACAATGCAAGTACTTTGCACATAGAAAATGTAAAAAAAACTGATATTGTTGAATAGAGCCCATATCTTCAGAATTATCAGTCTAGTGGGAAAGATAAGACTCTGTTCTAGTGCTTACCAAATCTCTGTGTAAATCTCGGAGGAGCTGTTAAAATGCAGGTAAAGCTTGACTATTTGAGGGTGGGCCAGAGACTGCAGCTCTAAGGAGCTCTCTGGTGACATCAGGGCTGCTGGTCTGTGGGTCACAATGCAAAAGAGAAAAGGACAGGGAGGTAGCCACTGAAGAAATTTTATGAACTCTGGGAAGAGAAGGCACAGTTACCTGTCAGTTCCAGGAAATCTGTGTGATAGTAAGTATCTAGTCAGCTCAGAATGACTCCAAGTTTTTCTAAAAACTTGGCCCTCCTGGCTTAGGTCATCTGTAGTCTTTTTTGTATTGCTTGACCCACCCCACCCCAGCCACAGCTGTTTGAACCAGGAGTGAGTATTGGAGCCAAGCTGAGCCAATTAAATAGTCTCTCCTGAGAATTTGGATTTGAGATACAGGACAGTCAGTTCCTGGGTGTGGCTGGAATTGAAATTATATAAATATTCCATGTTCTGCCAATACATAGAGGGAAAAAAAAAAGCTGAGAGTGGACCTAGAAATGAAGAGAGGACACTTCCTGCACTTGTGAGGCTTCTTGCCTGCTTCTCTTCCCTCCTGAGGCCTAACAGCATTTCTCCCCGTGCATTCTGTGCCCCAAAACCCAATCTCCTTAAATTGAAGCCCTTCTAGCTGTCGCACAGTGAGTTTCAGATCTTCACCATCAAAAAGACTGACAAATAGACACGGTTGCACACCAAATTGTGACAAAGTCAGAGAGGGAGGAAGTTAAGGGTAAGGGCTGCTGACGTAGGAGAGTAGGTCAATGTGAGTCCCCCAGTCATGTGGGCTGGGGAGAAGCCATTCCTGGCAGGAGTGAAGTTCCAAGATCCAGAAAAGAAATTCCTCCCTGTAGGCAAAGCAAGTTGGGCCCTTCCTCTGGTTTCCTTTGAGGTCACCAGGTTCAGATCACCAAGTGCATCCTGCCTGCCTCCCCACAATCCTCACCTGGGAATTTTCCTTCATCTTGATTGCATTAGGACCCGTGCACCAGGAGGCACCTTGTCCCCACTAAACTCGGGGCCTCAGCATCCTGCTTTATTTATTGCTACCTAATGTTGCAGTCTGTCCCTCGCAAGCATCCGATCTGCCAGCTGATTGTTATTCTGACCATCTTCCTAATCAACATACCACTCAGTGAGTCCCTAGCACGCAGTTAAGAGGAGGAGGTGGACCTGGGGCCTCCCTGGGCACAGCGGTTAGGCGCTGCGCTGTGGAGCTACCTACAGCGGCATTCGATGCCCGGCCAGGGAAAATCCCACATGGTACGGCAGACCTCTCCTGCCTCGCCCACTGCTCTCCTCAGCAGTGTATTTCTGATCTGCCTGTTCTGCTCCCCACTCTGTCTCTGGTGAACCCTGTCGCCGCCCCGTGCCTCTGGCCTGTGCCCCAGCTTGTATGTATAAATAAAATAAATCTTTAAAAAAAAAAAAAAAAAGAGGAGGAGGTTGACCAAAGGGTGAGTCCTGAAATCCAAAGCAATGATCCACACCCATTCTTTTGTTATAGATAGGATGACTACTTTATCCCTGTTTGGCCAGGACCTTGCTATTTTAAAGTCTCACATCCCAGGAACCCTCTCCATTCCAAGGGAAATGGTAGGCCTTGTCCTGCTAATTGTACAGTCCCGGGTCCTCAGGGGAAACTTGCCTTAGCATTGTGCCTTGAAAGCATCATTCAAGATCTGGGACTGCATACCTTCAAACTCCTCTCTCCTAAGGATTCTCATGCAACTGGAATGTCTGAAATCAATTTCTGAAGTTGCTGCATCTCTCCACAGGCCTCTAGGCAGTGTGGCAGGGTCAAATTAAGATTCTGAAGGCTCTGTTCACTAATTTACCCTGGGTGAGTTACTAACCTGGCAAGGCTTTGCCAGAAAAGTGGTGCCAGTAATAGTATATTCATTGTGTTGTGAGAAAAGTGAGAACAGTCAGGGGTCTTTTCATGCTTTTTCCCTAATCTAGTCACTGCCTCCTCCTACCAACAAGGAAGCCTCTCCCCTGGGCACACTCAGAGTCCTGGTGGCAAGGTGCACACCCTGTCACAGGGCAGTGGGAGGACCCAGGCTGCATCCAGAGTCTTCACCTGGTCCTCCTCTCCCTGCGCCCCCTGGGCCTCAGAGCACAGTCTGGCTTCTTTCATTTCTGGGCTGAGTCCCTGAAGGGGAAAGCTCATGGGACCCGGTAGAGGAATCAAGCAGAAAGGGGCTGACAGAGGACTTCAGTGGCTTGGCCAGCCCTGCAGGGTGGACAGAGGACCCTATGACTGTTCCCCAGCATTGTGGTCAGCCTAGTCCCTAGAGCTGCTTTCTCAGCAGCCATGCTCTCTCACCTGGCAGAGTGAAAGGTTCCAGACCCAAAGGGGTGTCTCCTGAGCCTCTCAAAAAATGCAGAATGTTCTGAGGATATTTTGTGTGTGTTTGGTGGAAGGAGCTCATAAAATCTTCGCACCTATCCCACCTGACCACTGACAACTGAGTGAGGTCTGTCTGCCCACAAAGAAGCCCTGGCCCTTGTAGATTTCTTCCTCGCTGTTCACCACAGAAAGTGTATGCACCAGTGTAGGCTTTGTATGTCAAATGAAAGCAAATCCCAAGGCCCTGGTGCTGGGTTTCAGCCTATCTAAGGAAAAAACCCCAGGAGTGTATGAAGGTCTCACCACCTTGCCTTGGGCCAACCTCAGCAGGCCAGCTCCCAAAAGTCTCTTGTGACTGTCCTTTCTCTTATCCTTCCCCACTCTGATAAATGTCCCGGGATTAGCCCTTCTGTATTTATTGGATGAGCAATTTGTGTCTGTCTGAAAAGCTACGTCTGAATAATATTTGGCACGAGCTGAAGAAATGTGATCCATTGCATTCCCCTCCAGCCAGCTCTCTGGAGCCAGCCCGTCTCCTGCCAACAGGACTATACAGTTCTGCAGCTGGGTTTGCAGCCTAAACATGTTTGCGGAGTGGGGAAAGGGGGAGTAAGGATGGGGGTGGGGGAGGAGTCTGAGGTGGGACAAGAAAGCTAGACAGGGAAGCAGAGCAACCTTCGTGAATCTGCCAACAGTTCTGGAGCTCCTAATTATTAGGGATGTCACAGATGTCCATGGTTACCACCCAGTTCTAGAGACAGTAAAACCCGGGTGCCTGCAGCTCAGAAGACTGGACCCAGGGTTCCAGGTGTTAACTGCAGTAAAGGGGAGTCAAAGGAGTCCAAAGATAACCTGAGGATCTGATATAGGGCAGCAAGGGGCACTAGAACTGCCCAAGGACAGTGCCCAAATAATTTACCGGTCACGGTCTGAGTTCATCTGTGCACTATTGCAAGTCTACTCAGGTTCAGCGAACAACACTAACGGGATTTAAAGCAGGAAAATCAAAGAGTCACTGAGTCCACAAATGGCTGTTTGCCTCACCTGAAGCAGTGTCCAGTGCTTTAAAGTCCTAAACACAAAGGCTCCCAAGATGGCATCTTCCCACCACTGTGGACACAGAGCACATGGTAGCCAGACTATAGGCCAGGATCCAACTCACGAAGACAGCAGAAGACACAGCAGGAGATGTTCACCAGAGCTGCCAAGATGCCCCAGATCAGTACCAGCCAACTGACACTCAAAGCAGCAGCTGCACCAGCCAAACCACCAGACAAATGACCACACTCACACAGCTCAGCCAGGCGCCTGGCTCCAGGTCTTCACCTTCCCTTCCAGACTAGAACAGCAGCAAAGCTGAGAACAGTTTCAGTCACTCAGCTACCTGCAAAGCCTGCAAACTTTTCTTCCCTGAGGTTGGCTGCTGGAAACCTCTCTACATCCTTCAGAGCACCACAATAGCCTTCTGGAAGATTGGCATGGTGGGGACAGAAATGGCTAATCCCGGAATCACTGAAGATCCGAAAACCCTGAAAGCTGAATCCCAGGCGCTGCTTCTGCAGTCCCTTATATTTCTTATCAGAGTCTCCACCCCCACAGGTACTCTGCTCTTATTTCGCCTGGGGCTCGCCATCCTCAGTAGCACCCTCCTCCAGGGAGCGCCATTAGTCTTTGGCTTCAGCACACCCCCCCTTACAGATCCAGGTCCAGAAGAGTAATTGGTGCTGGGCCCTTGAAGATTGTATGGGTGGGTGGGATGAGATCTGGGTGGGGAGAAGAGACAAAATGTACTAAGACTGTTTAAATGCTTCCTGACTTCATCTAGACAGGTCCTGGAACTGAGCGGGTGGTGGGGGCTGGCGACAGGTCTTGCAACAGGGCAATCAGGAAACCCAGCTGAGAGTGCAGGGGGAGCAGTGAGGGGCACTCTCTGAGCCAATTCGTGGCACTCAGCCAGCTCTACCCCCTGACTCCCTAGATGGGCTTCTGGGAACTAGAGGTGGAGTGGAGGGCAGGTTGATCTTAGGGAGACTGAATGGAGGTGAATCACTCTCTTTTCTTAGCTTCCACTTGCACCCTGGTCCCTGCTCAGCTGCCACTCTCTGCTGGGAGGACAGAATACATCCTGCCACATGCTACCCAATAAACCTGCTGATTCTTCTGTGTGCGGGTGAAGACTCACAGGCCCCGTCATGCCCTTTGTCCTTTCCTTTGCACCGTAGCATGAGTTGCTGAGGAGACTAGAGGAAGAGCGAATTGACTGGGTGGGAACAGGGGGTGTCAACAACCTCCACACCCATACCCACCCAGAAACCTGTCTTCAGCATGTTTCTTACTTTTCTTTCAGGACACACATCACTCCTCCTTGTATCCTACCACTTAGGTCTCAGACATTCCTCCATCTCTACCCCACTCTCCCAAGTCAGTGCTGGGATTGAAGGCAGGACTTCATCCCTGTACCTCTCATGGCAAGGGTGAAACTGACCAGCGAGGAGCCTGAGTAAAGAAATGCCTAAGAGAAAATGGGAGCTCAGGTGTCAGTGATTACAGAATGCCAAGATAGCAAATAACAGGTCAGACATAAGTGACAAGGTGGGAATTGGTTCAGGAGTGAGGACACGGCCACAATAGCGCCAACCTCAGAGTCTGTGCTGGGCAGAGGTCTGTAAGGAAAGCCAGCTGGTTGGGGATAGGCGCCCTGAGGCTCTTCAGTAGTTGTGCGCCTGTCCTGCCAACCAGCCACAGTGTTTCACAAGGTAACATCCATAAGGATAAGGTGTTTTGAGTTGCTACCTTGTACCACTCTCCACAGGACACCATTTATACTCTCAATTAAAAAATGACAGATGTGGGCCTCCCTGGTGGCGCAGCGGTTGAGCGCTGTGCTGTGGAGCTATCAGCAGCCCACGATGCAAGTTCGACGCCCAGCCGGGGAGAATCCCACATGGTGCGGCAGACCTCTCCTGCCTCACCCGCCCGCTGCTCCCCTCAGCAGTGTATTTCTGATCTGCCTGTTCTGCTCCCCACTCTGTCTCTGGTGAACCCTCTCGCCGCCCCGCGCCTCTGGCCTGTACCCCAGCTTGCATGTATAAGTAAATAAATAAATAAATAAAAAGAAATAAAAAAATAAAAAATGACAGATGTGGGGCCTCCCTGGTGGCGCAATGGTTTAAGTCTTAGCACTATGAAGCTTTTGCAGCCACTGCAGCACGAGTTCCCTCCCTGGCCAGAGAGCTTCCCCCATGGCGCAGCAGATGTCTCCTGACTTGCTCGCTCCTCCCCTCAGCAGTGTATTTCAGTCAATCTGCCTGTTCTGCTCCCACTCTGTCTCTGGTGAATCCTCTCACCCCTCCCCCACACTTCTGGCCTGCACCCCAGCTCTTGTAGGCATAAATAAATAAATCTTTAAAATATGGGGGTCTCCCTGGTGGCGCAATGGATTAAGCGCAGCACTGTGGAGCTGTCGACAGCTGGGGCATGAGTTCAATGCCCGGCGGGGGAGATTCCTACATGGTGCAGCAGACCTCTCCTGCCTTGCCCACAGCTCCCCTCAGCAGTGTACTTCTGTCGATCTGCCTGTTCTGCTCCCCACTCTGTCTCTGGTGAATTCTCTCACCGCCCCACACCTGCACCGCAGCTTGTATGCATAAATAAATAAGTCTTTAAAAAAAATAAAATAAATTTAAAAAGACACAGATGTATCCATAAAAAAGCAGGAGCAATCTGTGCTCTAATAAAAACATAGATAGATTTTAAAATTTTAGAAAACAAAGGTTAATTTCACTTAGCGGCACAAGGGACTCTTCATGGGAATGGGGGAGAAATGTGTTACCACTGAACTGAAATGAAGTGTGCAACGGCATCCCAAGCGTGCCGTCCCTGACACCTCCCCCCACTGCCCAGACCCCAATACACTCCCGATTTGGTGTCCACAGCAGACTTGCTAACTGGTTCCTTTACTCTTTCACCAGGTCCCCACTGGCTGGGAGGTTGTTCCTCACCGTTCCTCTTATACTCATAACTAGGTTGCCTGATTGCCACGTTGCAAGTCCTGTCCCCTCACTCCCCCCAGTTCCAGGACCTGTTGATGAAGTCAGTCTCAGTACATCCTGCCACCTCTCCCCACCCTGACCAGGAATGTCCACAGAATCCTTCCCAACACAGCAACAGTCAGACAATCAGAGAAGGCACATGAGAAACAAAATGCCAAGCCACACCTTGGAAGGTATGAACAATTGAGACCTGCAGGGATGGGAGACAGAAAGAACCAAGTGAGGAGAGGCACAGTGGGGAGAAAAGGTGACTAATGAATAAGAGTAGACTGGTTAGACTTGTGGGTGAGGTTTGTGACTGGGGGACGATGAACAATGTGGCTGAGAAAGCAGATAGAGGTAAGATCCGGATTAGGATCTTGCCAGGCTAAGGAATGTGGGCTCAGTCCTGTGCAGGGAGAAACAATCTCATAGCTGAACTATGTTCCAGAACGCATCGTGGTGGTGGTAGTGGTGAGAAACTGGCCAGACAACTGTCCCAGTCCGCCAGTGACAGCCCTCCTCAGAGCTCCTGTAGCACTTGTCAGAAACATCTGTTCGACACTCATCCACTGTCTCTCTTTGAATGTCTGACAGCCTGATGGCCCCATTTGCCTGCAGGTTCCTTGACAGCAGGAACTGTTTGCTGCCTCTTTGGGGCCCAGGCCTGACAGGGTTCTTGGCAGGTGCTCATTATGTATTTGTGAAGTTACTGAATAGGGCAGTGAAAAAAGAACAAGGGGCGTACAGAAAAGGGCACAGATTTCCGGAATAACATCCTGTTTAAGCCCTGGGCATTGGTGCAGCTGTCTTTTAGTGTGTGGAGAAGTAGAGAGCACAGACAGGGAAGGAGCCATAGCCTACTCCAAGAAGGTGGGGATTGCCTTAACTGCGTGTGTGTGTGTGTGTGTGTGTGTGTGTGTGTGTCTGTCTGTCTGTCTGTCTCTCTGTCTTAGGGAGGAATTTGTACCAGGTTGGGGCTTTTCAGAAATGTGGAAGACAGGAGACTTCATGATCTGCATTGTCCTAAGGTGCCCAAGGAGATGTATTAAAACTCTATTTTGGTTGCAAGTGACAGAAACTCAATGCAAGGGAGTTTAAGGCAAAACAGGACATTTACTGGCTCATAAATGTATTGGGGGATGGCCAGAATGAAGGATAGCAGCAATGCCAGACTCTTTCCATCTCTAATTTAGCCTCATTCTCGAAGCATGGCTTCCTCATATTTCACTAGGCTGAAAACACGGCTGCCAATAGCTGGGTCTCACATTTGAGAGCTTCCTTGCCAGAGAAACACTAAATGTTTTCCTTCTCATATCCCAATTTCAGAGATCCCAGGAAAGGATTCTGATGGGCTCTGCTTGTGCCAGGAGCCTGAGCCTGGCCTGAGACTAAATGCAGTGGTTAAGGAAATAGTGTCAAATGAGAGAGAAAAATCTTCCACCAAAACCAGAGACAAGGCCAGTAATAACAGTCCTGCCTGAATCCTTTGAAAAATTACCTTTTCCACACAACAACCCCAACAGTTGTTGCTATTATAATCATTTTACTCTCGGGAATGACTGCCTTAGGAAACCAAGCCACAGAGAGGGTAAGTAACTGCCATAGATAACACAGCCAGTAAATTGCAGACATGGAGCTAGGATTTCAATCCATTCAATCTAGCCCCAGAACTTGTATCTTCCTGTTATGTTATATTGCCTATTCATACAGAAAATGAAAGAAGGCAATATACAGGGTTGTGAGGAAGGAACCTAGATAATTTCTCCCAGAAGAAGGGAGAAATCAAGGACTGAGTCAAAAAGCCTGTGGTTCAATATCAAGGAAATCTGGAATAAGAAATACCATCCATCTTAATCTCAATGGAGATCATCTAAAAGGGAATGTTTCATTTTGACCTTTTCTTTCTTCATCTTTATTAACTTAAGTAAATTTGATGAAGCCAGGAAAAAGCAAATGACACAACAATAAGGCCCCATTTTCACATATTAAATATGTAAGCAATGCCTCCCTGGTGGAGCAAGGGGTTAAGTCTCAGCACTATGAAGCTATCGAGAGCCATTGCAGCATGAGTTCGATCCTGGGCCAGGGAGCTGACCCACATGGCACAGCAGACCTCCTGTCTCCCCTGTTGCTCCCCTCAGCAGTGTATTTCAGTCAGTCTGCCTGTTCTGCTCCGCACTCTGTTTCTGGTGAATCCTCTCATCCCCCCACCCCACATCTCTGGTCTACACCCCATGTCTTGTATGCATAAATAAATAAATCTAAAATAAATGTAAGCAGCATTCTAATAACCTCTCTGGCAATGGTGAGATGGTTTGCTTCTAAATGACTGGTGACAGGATAAAGTAGTCCACCTTATGAAAAGCAGTTTATTTTGTCATCAGGGTCCAATGCCATGAAAGTTTTCTTTAACTTTGACCTAGTAACCTCACTTTTTAAAAGCACTTCATGGAGTCACAAAACAAAACCCAACTAGTGTATGTACAAAGGCACATCTAAAATAGTGCTCCTCAGAAAGATTGAAAGTAAAAGAGTAGGTAAAAATAGAAAAGAAAAGCATGCAAATACAAGCAATAAGAAAATTAGGGTTATAGTATTAATATCATATATGGTTGAATTCAAAAAAAATCAGAAAACAAGTCACAGAGGAAAATGTTATAATAATAAAGGCTGAGGGTCACAATGAAGATATATCATAAATATTTATGCATAAAACAATATAGTATCAGAATTTAGAAAGCAAAAAAATAGGAACTACATGGGAAAATGGACAGAAATACAATAAGAATAGAAATATTAACTCACTTATCTTAGCCTATGGCTGATTAGTAGACTATACAATAAGTAAAGATATTTTTAAAAATTGACTTGTTAAATTAGTAAGGTAGTCTGAATTAAGATATCAAATTCAATACCTTGAAAACCTAAAATACATTCTTTTTTTAATATATATTTTTATTATTATTTATATCTTTTACATTTTGTATTCCCCTTGGGTAACCCACCAACCAATTCACCCGTGATCCATCTCTGTGGTCCCTTGTGTTCTTTTCTACTCCATTTTGTGCCCTTATCTGCCCCCTCCCCCCTCCACCCCTAAAATACTTTCTTTATGAGTACCCACAGATCCTTAACAAATTACCACATGTAACACCACAAAAAACTCAAATGTATTTTAAAAATAGAATGAGTACAGATAACATTCTCTAATCACAATGCACTAGAATGAAAAAATAATAGCAAGTGTAGAAGTTAAAAAGCAACAGAAAAGTGAAAATTTAACAAAAAACTATTACAAAAAAATTAATATTCCTGTAAGGAATATTATTCAGCCTTAAAAAGGAAGTTCTGACACATGCTACCAAATGAATGAGCCTTGAAAATATTTTGCCCATATCAAGTGAAATAAGCCAGTCAAAAGACACATTAGATGATCCTTTTCATATGAAGTGTCTAAAGCAGTCAAATCAATAGAAGTAGAAAGTGGAGTAATTGTTTCCAGAAACTAGGAGGTGTAAGGAATGTGGAGTAGCTTAATAGATACGGAGTTTCAGCTTTGAAAATGAAAAAGTTCATCTTGTGTGCTGCACAATAGTGTGGAAACACTAAACACTACTGAACTTGCACTTGAATATGGTTGAGATGATCAAATCTGTGTGATGTATATTTTAAGGAATTCTCAGCTCTCAGAAGTACAAAATATCTTTTTTTTTATATCTTTTTTTTACTACTCCCAGGCAAGTAGTGCAAAAGACAAACTGAAAGAATGGGTATTTTTATGGTTCTTGGCAACAGTTCATATAATCTTCAGGTGAAGATTCAGAGGGATAAATGTTCAAGCTCCAAGACTGATACACCCTGACTGAACTTGGAAAATGTTGATTTTTTGACTGTACTTATTTAACCTAGTGTGTCTCCAAGGCCCTGTATTAGACCCTGGAGAGACTGGAAAGCTTCGAGTTCATCTCTCTTCCTGGGGAGCATGGGCCAGGCAGGAAAGTAGGCCTTGAGGTAATGTATGGCAGAGTGGGAACCAGGCATAGCCTGAAGGCTACAGAGGGGGCACAGGAAGAGGAAGAAGCCCTTCCAGGAACAGGATATTGGAGCTGGCCTCCCTTTAAAGGAAAAGTAAGGTTTCACCAGAGAAGAAGGGCCTGAAAAGGCAGTGCAGGAAGAGGAAGCTGAAAGAGGAAAGCCACAGAGAACAAAACTGATAATTCTGTTCAGCCCACAAAGTCTTTCCGAGTAAGGAGAGAGGAAGGGAGAACAGCCAAGGATTAAGTCTTTCTCCTCTCCTAAATTAACCCCTTCCTTACCTGGGGTTCTCTTTGTGGCTTCCTCATTGTGATTACAAGTAAATCACTTTATCTCCCTGAGAGTCAGTTTCCTCATCTACAAAATGGAACTGATAGTGACACCTGTTTTTTTTTTAAAGATTTATTTATTTATGCATACAAGAACCAGGGCGTAGGCCAGAGGTGTGGGGTGGTGAGCAGATTCACCAGAGACAGAGTGGGGAACAGAACAGGCAGGTTGACTGAAGTACACTGCTGAGGGGAGCAGTGGATAAGGCAAGAGAGGTCTGCTGCACAATGTGGTAATCTCCCTGGTTGAGTGTCAAACTTGTGCTGCAGTGGCTCTGGATAGCTTCATAGTGCTGCGCTTAACCCATTGCGCCACCAGAGAGGCCCAATACCTGGTTTTTATGAGACAAAAGGTGTTAAGAGTTTTGAGCCTTGCACACACAACATACAGGAAATGTGCACATATTTTATAGACAAGTAAGCATTCGCCAAATCAGCTACATTCCTTGTCCTCTTTGAAGGTTTTTTTTTTATAATTTTTTTAAAGGTTGCTCAGTTTGTTTTTCGTTTGTTTGTTTGTTTGTTTGTTTCTGCATAGAAGAATGGGGGTGTAGGCCAGAGGTGGAGGTGGGGGGGTTGGTGAGCAGATTCATCAGAGACAGAATGTGGAGCAGAACAGGCAGATCTATTGAAATACACTGCTGAGGGGAGCAGAGGGCGAGACAGTATAGTACTGCTGTACTATATGCGGTTTAGCTCCCTGGCCGGTTATTGAACTCAGGCCATAGTGGTGATAGCACTGAGACTCAACCCCTAGGCCACCAGGGAGGCCCTTTCAAGGTTTCGTTGTGCCTGATTCTTCCCTTCCTAAAACTTCTTCCAAGATTCTATCTATACACTTATATACCAGGTTATCAGCTTCCTAAAGAAGGAGACAAAGTTGACTTTTCCTGGAATCTCCAGGACCTAACACTTGGTCAAAAAGAATAGATCCTTGAGCTTCAAGCAAAATAATCAAAGTGACAGCCACCATCACTGTACAGTTCCACCCATGGTGTACCCCCTGGGCCATGAACCCCCAGAGCCTCAGCAAACATCTCAGATGAGCATGTACACAGGTGCAGTGGCAGCTCTGCATCTGGTAGTTCTTTTCTCCCTTGCACCTAGAAGATAGCATCCTCATGCCCAGTAACTTAATTTGTTGTTAATAAAATAAATTTAGTAATTTATTCATCCATGACAGACATGAAAACAATGACCTAAAATTGCACTAGACAGTGAAGAGCACACACATCAGTGTGGGCCTAGCAGGGGAGGCTCTACAAGAGGAGCAGCATGAGCTGCCTTTGAGTGATAGGCTGGGAATAGACACAGGAGTTAAAGAAAGAAAATACAGTTACGGCATAGAATGTAGGGCACTGGAGTTTCTTGCAAGACTGAGCAACTGTTTCCCATGAGGCCATGCCCAGTGGCAGCACACAGCAAATGTTAATCTCCTCTAGAGGGTTCTCAGCAAATCCTACTCAGACGGCCTCAGCCCTCCCAACCTTACATCATTGGTGGGAGCTTTTTCCCTAAGGAAAACTGAGCTCTGCCAGAGTCCCAAAGTGAGCAGAGATTAGGATCTATTTTCTATTCTTAACTCCTAGGTTTTTAATGGAACTCTGGGAGTTGAGCTGTCTTTTAAAAGCCCACACATGGAAAGCATGGTGGGTACAACTGGCTCACCATTAGGAAAAAAATTAAGCTACAGTTCCAAGTCCTGGCTGACATTAGAATAAATTCCAGATGGTTGAATGATGTGAATGTAAACCATGAAATCATAAAAATAGTAAAAGAAGAAAAGATGGATATAATCTTAGAAGTCAGAAGAACAGAAGACCATTCTAAGTTTAACACCCAAGGCAGATAATAAAGAAAAGATCAACGTTTAAAAAAAAAAAAAAGTCATGCACAAGAAGACTGGAGCAAAAGTAGAAAAGTATGAAAGAACTCCAATTTCTATTTAAAGAGTTTAAAGAGTGCCCTAGGCCATCCCTTGGTGGAAACTGCAGCTGGAGTAGATATAGTTCTCCCCCTCATTTCCCTAATTTGTACTAATCAGCCAGCCGTAGGGGGATTTACCTCAGACCAAACCAGTGAGTATGGGTCGGGTCCTGAATCAGACAACTCAATTGCAAAGGGGAAGATAAGACAAGTCCCTTTCTTCCTGATACCCCTCCCCACATCTATACCCAGTCAGCACATTCCACTCCTCCCTCAAAATTATGACATGCAAGTTCGGTAAACAGAACAGACAAAAACAAGAAAACACAAATAAAAGATGTACAAATGTCTGGAATTACTAAACATTTGAGCAAAGCCAGCAGTAAGAAACAGAGTCATCAAAATCCACCATCAGAGAAACTAATATCCAAGAAACAAAATTAGTAAGTACTAAAGAACAACACTTCAGACGAAAAGTAATTCATATTTTCACCACATCTATTACAAAAACAATTGGAGCTTTTGGAAATATAAAAGCTATTTTCTAGATAAAAATTCAGTGGATTGAATCACAAAATAGACTGTGATTAAATAGTGAATAGTAGACTTGAGAGATCAAGCTGACATAGTCTTCCAAAATGCAATTCCTAGGAACAAAAGTGGGATGTAGAAGAGAAAAGGTAGAAAGTATGAAGGATGGATCCAGAAGACCTACCATCCTATTTAATGGGAATTCAAGAATAATAGAACAAAAGAAAAGGAGGAGGGAAATATGGGAACAAAATATGGCTTATTTCCTAGAGGTGAAGAAAAGCAGAAGCTTTCACATTGAAATGGCCCACTGGGGGGCCTCCCCGGTGGCGCAGCGGTTGAGCACTGCGCTGTGGAGCTGTCGGCAGCGCGCGATGCGAGTTCCGCGTTCGACGCCCAGCCAGGGAGATTCCCACATGGCGCGGCAGACCTCTCCTGCCTCGCCCACTGCTCCCCTCAGCAGTGTATTTCTGATCTGCCTGTTCTTCTACCCGCTCCGTCTCTGGTGAACCCTCTCGCCGCCCCACGCCTTTGGCCTGTACCCCAGCTTGTATGTATAAGTAAAAAATAAATCTTTAAAAAAAAAAAAAAAAGAAATGGCCCACTGGGCAACAACATAAAAAGACCTGTGCCTGGTCAGGATAAAATTTCAGAAGACCAAGCATAAAGGAAATACCAAGCAAATGTGTTCCATCCCTTTACCTTTGCAAGTGCATTTTTCTAGGAAGATAATCATTCTATTCTCCAAAAACCAGTTTTTTTAAAAGTCTAAGAACTGCCGCCCTCTATGAAGGCTACTTCTCCAAACACGGGGTCTGGTGGGAGGTGCCTCGACCCCTAGTGCAACCGTCCCCAAAGGTTGTCTGTCCCACATCTGCCTTACACTTCTTTTTCTTGTGCACTTGGAGAAGAAAAGTTTGACCAAGCTCAAAATCAGACTGCCTTTAATTTGATAGGCATAACTTTGGTTTGAAAGAAAAAAAGATGTAAACCAATCCATTGAGTTAACCCTCAATCAAAAAAGAAAAAGAATAATAATAAAGAAATTCAATACTGCCAGGAATATTTACTGTTTGTCCCAGGTAACTGATAATAAGATATTCGAAAGGAATTTTTCAAAGGGCTCTATGGTCCAAAGTTGACCGAACTGGAAGCTGGTATTCAGAGCTGGGGAGTTGTTTTTATTTTTTAAGACCTCTGTTCTTTCTATTTGATTCTGTTCCTCCCATGGGAACTGCTCAGTGACTAAAACTCTCTTCTCAAACCCTTGGTGATTACATGCTCTGCCAACTCTGCCCATCACCTACTTGTTGGCATGATTTTGCAGAAGATAATTTGGAATTTCATTGATTTCTTTGGCAAACTTAACGCCTTCCCAAACCAGCTCCTCTAAGGCTCCTCCTTCCAATGTGTCTGCTCCTCTTTCCTCCTTTTGCCACTGTCAATCCTCCAGTCAGTTGCATCCAATCCTTTGATATGTTTCCCTTTAAACTCTTACCTCCTCCATCCTTCTTTCTATCTACCCTCTCCTCTTCAGCTTCAGCTCCCTGGTCTCTGGAAATTTAAACCTCCTTCGCTCCAGCAGGGGCTCCCAAGGGACCTGGAGACCCTCCCCAAAGCAAGCACCTGAGGCTGAAAAGGAAGAAGGAGCTTTGTGAAACTGAACAAATGGAAAATACTGAAAGCTTTCTCCACAAATATTAATAAAAATTGCTAGCTGTCTGAGTGGGTCTTAACTTATTCTATCTGCCAGAAACAATTTGAATCCAACTGTTATTTTATGAGTTTGTGAGTTTTATACTAATGTGCCTGCATATGGCTAATTTTTTTTATTTTTTAAAAGATTTATTTCTTTATTTTTGCATACAAGAGCTGGGGTGCAGGCCAGAGGTGTGGAGTGGTGAGAGGATTCACCAGAGACAGAGTGGAGAGCAGAACAGGAAGACTGACTGAAATACACTGCTGAGGGTAACAGCAGGAGAGACAGGAGAGGTCTGCTGCGCCAGGTGGGATCAAACTCGTCCTGCAGTGGCTGCCGATAGCTTCATAGACTGAGACTTAACCCAATCCCTTGCACCACCAGGGAGGCCCATATGGCTAAATTTTTTAAATGAAAGCTCTGAAATCTCTGTTTGCATCTATCTGTATGACTATATATGTATGTTATGAAAATATAGATTTTTAACCTTTGGATGGTATTGCCAAAAAATCCTATTTAACTGTCTTTAAGTAAAGTAAGTGCTTATATAAATTTAATATTCTCTTAGAGAAATAAAGAAACAAACCCAAATGCTTTTCAAGTTCATATGGCTTGGATAATCTTTGTTGGTCAAGAATTTTGTTAGTTTAGTAAAAAAAGCGGCACGTCTTCAGAGTTGTGAGGCTTAAATATAATGCAGGCATGCAACTTTTTTCTACCTGGGTCTACTAATCAAAAATTTGTTAGGAAGAAAAATAACTTAAAAGGCTGCCTAGGGCCTCCCTGGTGGCCCAACGAGTTAAGCACAGTGCTGTGGAGCTGTCAGCAGCAGCGCAAGTTTGATGTCCAGCGGGGAAGATTCCCACGTGGTGCAGCAGACCTCTCCTGCTTTGCCCGCTGCCGCCCCTCAGCAGTGTATTTCAGTCGATCTGCCTTTTCTGCTCCCCACTTTGTCTCTGGTGAACCCTCTCACTGCTCCACACCTCTGGCCTATACCCCAGCTTGTATGCCTAAATAAATAAATCTTAAAAAAAAAGATGCCTAATTTTGTCTCATGAAATTGTTATGACTGAGCTAAACATAATTGTTCAGGACAAGTGAATTAACTAAATGTAAGGGAATAAAAGTTTATAAATTGACTTTTTCAACATTACGTGTTATAAAATGTCTACTTAAAAATAGTTTCCAGATTAAGAAGATGTGGTACATATACACAATGGAATACTATTCAGCATTCAAAAAAGATAAACACATGCAATTCACAGATACGTGGATGGAACTAGAAGGGCTCATGCTCAGCGAAATAAGCCAGAAAGAAGGAGAAAAATATCAAATAGTTTCACTTATAACAGAAATATTGGAGAATCAAATAAGAGACATTCAGCAAGAGAGGGGGGAGAAAGGGCTCAAAACGGGGGAGAAAAGAGCACAAGGGACTATGATGATGGGTCACGGGTGAATCAGTGGTGGGTAATCTATGGGGAATACACAATAATGTAAAAGATAATATATAAAAAATGTTATATTAAAAAAATAGTTTCCAGAATCTCTTTGGTAACTTGAAACCTTAAAGGTACAGATTAACATTTGCTCAAACATTGATTACTAAACAAGTTTATCTATTGATATTTATGGCCTCTGATTATACTTGACCTAAGCCAAAAGGCTGAGAAGCGATATGACCTCTGATTACAGAAGAACAAATGTCATTTGGATCTGTCAGTGTTACAGAGATGACTACAAAAAATGGGAGGTACCATGTTCTCCACCCCATTTAATGAGGGACATCGCTGAGTAGCCGGGTAAGGGCAGGTGGGCTCAGGAGAGAAGAAAAAAGTAGAGCTTTTGTTCCTGTGACCTGACTGGCACCCTGGTACTGCTGGGAAGGAAACGTGGAAGGAGAAACACTTGTGTCGAGACACCTGAAAGAGACACGGGTAAGAGACACGTGGGGAGGCTGACAATGGCAGCCATTAATTATCTTGATGTGGTATTTCCTTTTGTTCCAGTTTTCTAGGATCTGCTTCAGAACCTCTTTCCTATGGCTCCTTGCAAGAAGTTACCGTAAACTTGCGGCAAGTTTTCAAGTTGCAGTTGCTCCACTTCGGGTACACTCTGTTTGACTGGATATTTACCCATAAGGGGATAGGAAATATTGGGTGATTTATTGAGAAACTAATATCCTTTCTTCTCTTCCCTCTCTATTCACAATAATTCTATTAAAGTTCTTTCACATTAAAAGTCTGCTTTGCCTTTGTGCACGTGGACAGTCAGACCCCTTTAGAGCATGCATTTGGGGAGGGATCCCTAGGTACCCCTCAGTCACATGCTAATAATAGTAAACATGTTTTTGCTACATTAAAAATTTGTACTATGAGGAATGACTCTAGAAATTATAAAGTGTTGCATTCATAAATTTCCCATTTACAGAAAGCTGGTGTGACAGTTGATAGTTGCTTCTTAGTTTTCACTAGAAAGTAAGGTTTTTGAGAGTTATGAATCCTAATTAACATATATAGTTAAAACTGGTGGAGAAAAACACTACGCAAAGTATACAAGAAAGTAGGTGTGTTTTTGGTAAGAAAAAGTATGAAGTATTGAGACTTTTTTTTAAAAGGGGAAAAGAAGTAATTTTGTGGTAAAATAAAATAACTAGTTGTTCCAGAATGAGTAAGACAAAGGACAAAAGCTAGATGGATAAAAAAAAATTGGAGGGAGAGAGGGAATCTTACCTCATATATTCAAGCTGGTCACAATTAAATGAGTTTGTAAATAAGGGTTTTATTTCTTTTTGTTGTTGTTGTTTATTTTGTTATCAGAAACTAAACTGCAATCCAGCTAGACTTGGAAGGGAATAAGGAAAACATGGAACCCAAAGAACTGTAGGGAACAAAGATTATAGGATTTTTCCACCAGATGGGGTAAAAGGGTGCTTTTCTGAGCGTCAGAAGACATGGTGGGTAAGATAAAACACAAACCGAATTTATTAGATTTGTCCACAGTCAGCAATGGTGATATTCTTGCTGGTCTTCCATTCCTGGACCCAAAGCTCCACGGCTTGCACGATATTCATGCCCTTCTTCACCTCACCGAAGACCACACGTTCACCATCCGATCACTCAGGCTTGGCAGTGCAGATGAAAAACGGAGTCGTTTGTGTTGGGTCCAGCAGTTGCGCCTGGGAGACACTGGGACCTGTATACTTCAGGATGAAAGTCTCATCATCAAATTTCTCCCCACCCGCCATGGCATGTGAAGTCACCACGCGCGCACATAAATCCTGGAATAATTCTCTGAAAGTAAGAACCTTTGTAACCAAATCCTTTCTCTTCAGTGCTCAGAGCACGAAATATTTCTCCTGTCTTGGAACTTTGTCTGCAAACAGCTCCAAGAAGATGCAGAGCAAGAGCTCCCTGTCCGCAGGGATGTCAGCGCTGGTATTGGTGGAGTTTTCCAAGGCTGAGCTCAGCGGGGGGTCGGGCCCTGGCAGCATCTGCAAGGCAGGGTAAAAGTTTTTTAAATATTTTTTTACGTCAATAGTGAGACTATGTAAATTACGTTTTAACTTTCATTTGTCAAAAGGACAATGTTGTTTTGTTGTTCTTTGTTTTGGGTCTACTCTTAATAAGATGGTGAAAAGTTTTTCTTTACTTTTAAGTAATCTGACAAAAAAAAGCAGAGGTTATGTGTCTTTTCAAAGTAATTTCCTACACTTCATGTTGTCTTTATTCAGTCTTTGATTACTTAAGAAAGCTGATCTTCTCTATTAAAAGACTTTTTTTTTTTTTTTTTAGCAAATTTGTGACTGTATTTGGGCCTCCCTGGTGGTGCAAAGGGTTAAGTCTCAGCACTATGAAGCTATCCACCGCCAACTGCAGCACCAGTTGGCTCCCCTGCCAGGGATCTAACCCACAAGGCCCAGCAGACCTCTCCTGTCTCACCTGCTGCTCCCCTCAGAAGTGTATTTCAGTAGATCTGCCTGTTCTGCTCCCCACTCTGTCTCTGGTGAATCCTCTCACCACTCCACACCTCTGGCCAAAACTCCAGTTCTTGTGCGCATAAATAAATAAATCTTAAAAAACAAAACAAAACACATAGGCCTCCCTGGTGGCGCAGCGGTTAAGTGCTGCACTGTGGAGCTGTCCGCACCGGCTATGCAAGTTTGATGACCAGCCAGGGAGATTCCCACATGGCACCGCAGGCCTCTCCTGCCTTGCCTGCTGCTCCCTTCAGCAGTGTGTTTCCGTTGATCTGCCTGTTCTGCTCCCCACTCTGTCTCTGGTGAACCCTCTCGCTGCCCCACATCTCTCTCTGATCTGCACCCCAGCTTGTATGCATAAATAAATAAATCTTTTAAAAAAATCTTTCAAGAAAACCAAAACATTGTTTAAAAAAATACAAATATGTGACTCTGTGTTTGCCTTTGAAGTTGTTGTCTCTTTACTGAAATGGATAACTAAGTATTATTTCACAGTGACCTATGATATTATTTAGTCATGTGTTTTATAATATTTTGATATTTTTGATAAATTTCCCCAAAATGAAGTTCTAAAGGAAGTCTGTTTAACCTTGAATTAAATTTGGGATTTTCCAGAAGGTCCCTGAATCATCTCAAAAGATTTGTTTTCTCTCCTTATAAAAAAAGAGATTTTAAATGAACTGGGCTTATTTTATATGTTAGATTACATAGGAAGCAATGTCAAATAGGAAGTTATGCTTAACCTTCTAACATTATGCTTATGTAGGAATATGTTATTATGTAAGTGTTCCAGAAATTGTATGAAATTCCTAGAATCTGAGATGTCCTGATAATATCATCAGCCATAACTCCACTTATCATTTCAAAATGTTGTATGTTGTAGAAGTAACCAAATTTTCTTGTCAATTGCATTTGAATGAGCTCTCATTAGGTCTTTAGTCAAGGTCATTTAAAAACTGATATTTTGTTGTCCCCCCCTGGTGGGCCACCACTCAGGCACTTGCAGGTGGGGTGTCCTGCTGCTCGTTGGCACCTGAATCAGGTGTGGAGAACCACTCCTAGGGCTGAATCACACAAAGCATATTCGTGGGGAACCTGGTGCTACATCATTCACAAATGACCTGCTTTTGGGTCAGGTTTTCAATAGATTGATGCAATCTACTGAAAGTCAGCGCTCAACACAAAGAGTTTGATAAGCATAACAATAAAATATAAATGTTCTCATTCACACAATTAGTAGTTTACTCTGGTGTTTTCTGAAAGCTTTGGCAAGTAGTTACAGTCCAAGAATGCTTCAACTTCAGAAAGACTCATGGAAAGGACACGAATATGTATTCTAAATATAGGTTTCTGATAACTTTAAGAACTCGGTAATCAATTCTAGAACTCTAATGGAAAAATAGAATGACTCAGGGGCCTCCCTGGTGGCACAGGAGTTAAAGTCTCAGCGCTATCAAGCTATGGCCAGCCACTTTGGCATGGATTCGATCCCCAGCCAGGTTGCTGACCCACGTGGTGCAGCAGACCTCTCCTGTCTTGCTCGCTGCTCCCCTCAGCAGTGTATTTCAGTAGATCTGCCTATTCTGCTCCCTACTTTGTCTCTGGTGAGTCCTCTCACCCCTTGCCCCTCTGGCCTACACCCCAATTCTTGTATGCATAAATAAGTAAAATAAATCTTTAAGGAAAAAAACAGAATGACTCATAAAACTACTAATTCAAGATCATGAAAAACAAGAATTAATTACATACAGCTGATGAGTATAATTATAATTTGTTTGACTTTTTGTGGAAAACATCACTTTTTTTTAATGTTTTGTTTTCCAGATTCAAGGAAACTTTTTCACTATTTTTCTTTTTCTGGTAAAAAAAAATATATATATTTAGAATTACCCAGCTGGACTCAGTTTAGAGGATTCCAATCTTGTGTACAACATCCAAAGCATCATAGTCAGGAGCCAGTGCAACATATGCCTTCTTCTCTCCACCAGGTCTGATCAGGATGTTGGCCTTGACCGAGTCAATGTCTTAGGGCTTCTTCACAGCCTGTTTGATCTGGTGCTTTTTGACATTGACATCCACCATGAACACAAGTGTTTGCTGTCTTCTGTCTTCTTCATGGCTGACTTGGTCAGGAGGAAGCTGATGATGGCACAGTGGTCAAGCTTGTTTCTCCTGGGGGCGCTCTTCCAAGGATATCTAGGTTGCCTTCAGATCCACAGTGTCTTGGGCTGCCAAGGTGTGACGTAGGATCCTCAAGGATAATATGGGGATCTGATGGTGTTATTTTTTTTTTTGCAGCTGTGGACACCTTTCAGCACTGCTTTCTTGGCCTTTAAAGCTTTTGCTTTTGCTTTGACTTTGGGAAAAGAAGGGGCGTCCTTATTTACTTTCAGCTCCATCTTTGTAGAAAGGGTTCACTTTCTTTTTTAAACTTTGTCCTAAGTTATTTATGACTTATTGCATTTTGGTAAAGTATACCTATGGATAGCTTCATAGGCTGCGACTTAACCCGTTGTGCCACCATGGAGGCCCTAGAGTTCAGTAACTCTTAATAAGTATCCTTATTTTCATGGTAATATAGTTATTTGCATGTTAGTTACATGGAGACTCTATTCTCCTTATAACAGAACATAATTGGAAACATTGGTTATATTACCAAGGTTTGTATTATAATGTAATTGGAGTATGATGTGCCCAGAATCAGATACAACCAGACAATATTAAGGAAGTAAGGTTAGCTTTAAGAAGTCATTGCTTATAAAGTTTCCTTTGAGAAACCATGTAGCACCTTGCTTTCAGGCTTTCCAGGCTTACCAGGTAGGTAAGAAAGACCTCAGGATTGTTGGGGGACCTTGAGAAGACAAGAATCACCCAAATGTATAGGTGATGCAGTAAAACAAGACAGGTCTTTCTTCCCGCCCCATCAGATAAGCATTCCTACCTGTTGCATTTAACAAGTTTGTCTTCTTGCAGTCTAAGGAAAAGCAAGGACATCCTTAAGATAAGGAAGTTAAACATCTAAGGAAGTTAAACATTAGGTGTTAACAAAGCAAGCTGGACCCAAAATCTCCCTATGCCTGTATCAAAAGGACATACCGGCCCTTGCCCAACCTCCTTTTGTTTTACTCCTTTATATAAATACCCCTGCAGTCTGCTGAAGAGCAGGATGACGGTCTTCAGACAAGAGTCTGCTGTCCCCCTCAGTTTGTTAACAAATTAAACTACTTTCTTTCTCTTTAAATTCTGTTTCTTTTTATTGGCTGAGAGAAACTGAGGCCAGCATTCAGTATCGTAGGTATTGCATAGGAAGTCTAATGGCAAGTCCTTGGCATGGCTTCCTATAGCTTCAAGAGTCTTTTAAAAGTCCAATATTATAAAACTTTCTGTAAATTATGAAAACAGTCTGTCACTATCCACATGAGCAAAGTTGATGCTACCTTTTTCCACTTAATCTAATTCTAGGTTCAAGTCTCATGCAAGGTCATTTAATTAGCAATCCCTAATCATATATGTGTACCAGTTGCAAGGGAGTCTAGGAAGTGTGACTTCCCAGCTATACTATACTAAAAGGAGCTAGAAAAGGGTGCCATATGGAGAAATTCACAGTAACCAACCCCCACTGGTGTTGTCAGAAGCTCTGACGGGTGCTGGAGTTGTCCCCTAAAATCTAGCCTCCTCTTTATCCATGATAATAGAATTTCTAACTGGGCACATGACTTCCCAGAGTAAAGACAATGGTTCCCAGCCTCTCTGCATATAGATATGACTGTGTGACTAAGTTTGGGCTGATAAGATAAAAGTAGAAATGTCACATAGCAGCTGACAAGAAACTGAGAGGCAGAAACATGTGCTTTACATGCTTCTTTGTCCCTCTCTCCAACGTGCTTCTTAAGTCATGAAATGCCACCATTTGGACCATGAGATTGAAGGCTACATCCTGGGGCTGGCGGAGCAGAACTAGAAAGAGTGTGAGGCCCTGAGGTCTTCATAGAACAGAGCCACCGTCCCTGCTCTGATAACGTACTTCTGTATACATAAAAGACATGGACCATTGTTATCATGGATCACTCTCAACAGATCCTAATCCTAGCCAATTCAGATTCCAAGAGCACTGTCTCTTAACATTTGGACAAATCATTGATACTTTTGAGACTCTATGAATATCCTTGGCCATCCTTCCTGGAAAAAGGCATATTTGTACAACATTTTGTATAACAATTTCAGGGACTACATGTTGTTTCTTCTTGAAGACTAGGTAGGGACTCACAGATCCCTGATTAAGAATCCCCACAGTTGAGATTTTGAAAAGATAGGATCATAGTCAACAGGCAAATGGTCCAGAGGAAAGGTAAGAATGGGTCCTCCCTGATGGCACAATGGGTTAAGTCTCAGCACTAGGAAGCTATTGACAGCCACTGTAGCACGAGTTTGATACCTGGCCACGGAGCTTCCCACACGGCGCAGCAGACCTCTCCTGTCTCACCCGCTGCTCCCCTCAGCAGTGTATTTCAGTCACTCTGCCTGTTCTGCTCCCTACTGTCTCTGGTGAATCCTCTCACCCCCAACCCCACACTTCTGGCCTGCACCCCAGCTCTTGTATGCATAAATAAATAAATCTTTTTTTTTTTTTCAGATTTTTTTATTTATACATACAAGCTGGGGTTACAGGCCAGAGGTGTGGGGCGGCGAGAGGGTTCACCAGAGACAGAGTGGGGAGCAGAACAGGCAGATCAGAAATACACTGCTGAGGGGAGCAGCGGGCGAGGCAGGAGAGGTCTGCCGCACCATGTGGGATTCTCCCTGGCTGGGCGTCCAACTCCCGCATCGTGCGCTGCCGACAGCTCCACAGCGCAGCGCTCAACTGCTGCACCACCAGGGAGGCCCTAAATAAATCTTAAAAAAAAAAAAAAAAAGTAAGAACGGAGACTTGGCCCCTGGATTTGGCCCCTGGTAGGAGCAGTGTCAATGAATTGGGATGGGGTAGAGCTAGGTTGTACAGTGCTGGCATAATGGGAATCAAGAAAGTGGAGGCAGAAGTATAATCAACCATTTGGAATAGCATGGCCCCAAAGATAATGGCGGTGGGAGACAAGATTTTTTAAGCTCCAGGAAGGTTTTCCTGGCTTTGTGCTGTTTCTAGAACCAGATCAACCAGAGTGAGAGTGATCTGGGATATCCAACACCATCAGTGTCACAGCCACCTCATGTATTTGGCTTTCACTACCCTGGAAATGCTGATGCTGTTGTAGAAATATGGGAAGAATGAGAGCCTAGGAATAGGAACCATCTCTGAAGATATGAAGGCTGTACAGTGATTTTATCTCACCACTGAAATGCTCCACAATAGGGTGCCTCTGGGTGTCCTTCAACTAGGCTGCCCCCATAACCCACTCTTTGCCCAGGGTTGGTGTTGCTGCTCCAGCTGGATCCCAGACCTGAGACCAGTGCGTGTAACAGCCTAAGCACATCTGCAGAGCTAACATCAAAGCAGACCACAGGTCTAGGGACAAGTGGGAACCACATCATCTGTCCTGGTTTCTCTTCTAACAGGGAAGCTCTTTCACTCTCTCCACTTACAGCAGTACAACCTTTCTCTGCAATCAATTGCAGGCTTACCCCATTCAAGTAGCCCTGAATCTTTCCTTAGCCTCACCCCCTGATCACATTAGTCACTTACACTTAATACTCTTTCCTTAACATCATCCTTTGGAATGACAAAATCATCTTCCCAATCAAAGAGTTGTTGTGCAGGGCCTCCCTGGTGGCACAAGGGGTTACGTCTCAACACTATGAAGCTACTGGCAACCACTGCAGCACAAGTTCAATCCCCAGCCAGGGAGCTTCCCACATGCTGCAGCAGACCCCTCCTGTCTCACCTGCTACTCCCTTCAGGGAGTAGCCTGTTCTGGATCTGCCTGTTCTGCTCTCCACTCTGTCTCTGGTGAATCCTCTCACCACTCCCACACTTCTGGCCTACACCCCAACTCTTGTATGCATAAACAAATAAATCTTTAAAAAAAAAAAAAGATTTGTTGTGCAGGGAATCCAGCTACCCACGGTGGTGAATTTAGATAAAGGCTAGTCACATGTGGGAAACTGAGGAAGGAAATGGCTCAGATTTATGCGAGAGCCCCCAAGAGCGACACTGACAGAAAGAGTCCATCACAGAGGCTCCTCCCAGAGTGCCAACTCTTTGTGGGGACACGTAGTGCTCATTTATCGCCTATCTTGGGAGCAAGTGAGGGTTGTCACTGGGGCCTGACACTTGCCAGTTTGCCATTGCTGCACCAAATCAATCAAATCATCAGGTTTTAGTAGCCCCTCAAAGATGTCAAGCATCCAGGGAGAAAGTGAGGGTCCCAGGTCAGAGCTGGGGCCAAAGCAATCTGTGCACTCACCTCCGTTACTCCCAGTTTCCCACATGACTTCCTGTTCAGGAAAACGTCAGCCTTCAGAAAGGAGGCTGAGCTTACAAAGTGGAAATTGTCCCACAAAAGTTACAAATATTCCAGTATCCCTCCCACTCCCCACTCCCAGACCCCCAATGTTTGAAAACAAAGCTTAGAAGCCACAGAAAGCCCTTAGGACGGTATGAATTGAGCCAAACACATTCAAATACCAACAGGGCCTGGTTCCCTGGGGTGGCTTCTGTTCTCCTGCCCCACCAGCCATTTCTTGGGCTAGGAGGAAGAATTCAGCAAGAACAACTTTCAACCAGAACAAGTTTCAGCCAGAAGTTTAGCAGGGTTCCCAAAAAAAAATATGGACTCTGACCTCTGAAAAACCTGGGTCCCAATCCTACCCCTGCTATGTTCCTTCAGGTACATCTCAACGATAAAATAAGGATTTTAATTCCTCTTATATAAGCTTGTAAGAATCAAATGAAATAATACATGCATAGTTCCTGGCTTTTACTGTTATTAACCTGCTTAGAGATAGTCTCTAAATAACTTTTTTCCCACTTTCAGAAATTCTCTCCTCTCTGCTCTCAGTTTACCTTTCTCCTCTCTCATCATTTCTTCTCCCAGAAACTGGAAAGATCTTCCACATTCTTGTTATTCAAAGGTCCAGGGCAGCCTCTCCTAGGAGCTTGTTAGAAATGCTAAATATCTCCTTTCTGCCTGTGAACATCACCAAGTAAGCATCATAAAAGTATTCCCTTCCACTTTTATCATGTCTAAGATTCTCCCAAGGAGCCAGAACCACTTTGGAAGCTCTTCGTTGGAGGTTTAAGCCTTGAAACTAGCAATGAGAGTCTGAAAAGCCATTTTGAGCAACGGGGCATGCTCACAAGACTGTGTGGTAACAAGAGATCCAAATACCGAGATATCCAGAGGCTTTGGGTTGATCACATATGCCACGGTGAAGGAGGTGGATGCAGCCATGAATGCAAGACCACACAAGGTGGATAGAAGAGTTGTCGAACCAAAGTGGGCTGTGTTGAGAGAAGATCCTCAAAGACGCTGCCCACTTAACTGTGAAAAAGATTTCTGTTGGTGGCATTAAAGAAGACATTGAAGAACATCATCACCTAAGAGATTATTTTGAGCAGTGGCAAGTAAAGAGTTTTTGCTTTTGTAACCTTTCATGACCATGCTTCTGTAGACAAGGTTGTCGTTCAGAAACACCACTCTGAGAATGGCCATAACTGTGGAGTAAGGAAAGCCCTATCTAAGCAAGAGATGCCTGTGCTTTATCCATCCAGAGAAGTCAAAGTGGTTCTGGAAACTTTGGTGGTGATCATGGAGGTGGTTTTGGTGTGAGTGACAACTCTGTAGTGGAGGAAAATTCAGTGGTAGAGGTGACTTTGGTGGCATTCGTGATGGTGGTGGACATGGTGGCAGTGGAGATGGCTATGATGGATTTAGTAATAATGGAAGCAACTTTGGAGGTGGTGATTCCAGCAATTACAACAATCTCCAAATTTTGGACCCATGAAAGAAGGAAACTTTGGAGGCAGACGCTCTGGCCTCTGTGATGGTGAAGGTGAATACTTAAGCAAACTATGAAACCAAGGTGCTATGGTAATTCCAGCAGCAGCAGTAACTATGGCATAGGCAGGAGGTTTTAAGTAACTTCCAGGAGACAAAGCTTAGCAGGAGAGGAGAGCCAGAGAAGTGACAGGCAAGCTACAGGTTATAACAGATTTGTGAACTCAGCCAAGCACAGTGGTGGCAGGGCCTAACACAACAAAGAAGACATGTTTTAGACAACACTCACGTGCATGGGCAAAAAACTCAAGGACTGTATTTGTAACTAATTGTGTATAACAGGTTACATTAGTTTCTGTTCTGTGGAAAATGTAAAGCATTCCAATAAAGAGTTTTAACATAGATGTTCTTTTGCACCTATGCTGTTGAGTGCTAAATGTAATAGTCTGATGATGCTGCTGAATAAATGCATCATTTAAAAAAAGGGAAAAATGCAAAACCTCAGGCCCCACTTCAGCCCTTCTGAGTCTGAATTTGCTATTTAATAAGATCCCCATGTTTTTCTCTGTGCATATTAAAACTTGAGAAGCACTTGCACAGATCATCCCTTACTTCTTTTATTTACAACAACAAATAGCACTATCTTTCAATAATTCATGCCACTTAACAGGAGTTTCCCTCCAGCAAATTGCATACTACAAATACACCCTAAATATGACACTTGAGTAACAACAAATCATCATAATAAAACCAAAAACGCAATCAATATATATTTTGTGCATTTTGGTATTTGCAACATCCTTTTTTTTTAAAGATTTATTTATTTATGCATACAAGAACTGGGATGTAGGCCAGAGGTGTAGGGTGGTGAGAGGATTCACCAGAGGCAGAGTAGGGAGCAGAACAGGAAGATTGACTGAAATACACTGCTGAGGGGAGCAGCAGGCGAGACAGGAAAGGTCTGCTGAACATTTGGGACGGTTCATTTGGGAAGGTTCCTGGCCAGGGATCAAACTCATGCTGCAGTGGCTGTGGATAGCTTCATAGTGCTAAAATTTAACCCTTTGCGCCACCAGGGAGGCCCTGCAACATCTTTTATACCCACATAGTCTCATCTGATTCTAGAGTTTGGGATAGTTATCTTCAGTCAAAGAGTGTTTGAGTGACCAAATAAATCACTGACGAAATGCATGACCTGGGGACTATTTGATGGAGAGAAACTGAGTTATGAGATGGATTTTAGGTTTACCTTAATGAAGAATTTTGTTCAGTAGATAGTAATAAAGATCCAAAACAACAGTGACTTAGATAAGATAAGGACTGATATTCCTTTCACATGATAAACTGTCTTCAGGCAGACCAAGTTGGTATGGTTACTCTCAAGTTCTCAAAAACTGAAATCTTTCTAACTTCTGCTCTGCTATCCTTAGCACATGACTTAAATTCTTAAGATCATCTCATGGATGAAGGATGACTGCTAGAGTTCTACCCATCAAGTTCATGATCCAGGGACAAAGAAAGAAGAATGGGAGAAAGAGTCAAGAGACACTTGCTAACTAAATTAATCCTTTTAGACAGTTTTTTCAAAATCCCATTCAGTCATTTCCACTAACTTCTTATTAGCCATCCCCATCTGCAAAGGAGGCTGGGAAATGTGGTTTTACTAGCCAGGCACATTGTTGCCCCTCATAGAGGGGTAAGGAAGGTGGGAATAATGGCAATCAGGACAAACTCTAGCACAGAGCATCAATGAAGGAGACCAAATATACAAATCATGCTCAGTGTGCCAAAGGCATTTTGGATGTGTTTTGTGTCTCTCCCCATGCAATACCTTAAACAAGAAGAGAAGATGCTGAACAGGAAGGAGTAGTCTCTGCTGGACTGCTTCTGGGGGAAAGGAAAGAGTCTTCTTCCCAATGTATTGGTTGAGGGCCCAGAATGGTGAGAAACCAGGACCCTCAAGTGACCCAATTCAGCTGAAGTGTTGCTTTCTCTCCAGTGGTGCTGGCATCATGGTGGAGTTATCACACATGCTCTTCTTTCTGCTTAGAATGCTATTGTTTGTCTATATCCTAATTCTGATCTCCCACCTAACTCTTGCTCAGTTCATCAGTTCTCAGTCTGTATGTTCTTATAAGCTTGTTATATGTTACACGTTTCCGTAAATCTGGATTTGACCTGTATAGCCCTGGTTCCAGATCTGTCCTGCCTCCACATATAAGGTCCCTAAAGGTAGATACTTTGTCTATCCCATTCACTGATTTGTTAGCACCTTGCAAAATATCTGGAAAATAGTTGCCCCAAAATTATTTCTTGAACCAATAAAGGCAACTGATAAGGAAGTTCATGCTATTCCTTAGCTCTATCCTAGCTTAAACAAGAAAGGGAGTTTCATTATAATGATACAGGGACATGTTACAGAAACAAGAGCTAGGTTACAGCCTAACCTCAGGAATGGAGTAGAACCAGAAACTCAAATGCCACTGGGAATCTCTTCATCTTTCATTCACTCTCATCAGACCAGCTTCCTTTACTTGTTACTTCTACACAGTAAGGAAAATGGCTACAAACAGCACCAAAGTATTAATATGTATTAAAACAATCAGTTGGAGGGGGACTCCCTGGTGGTGCAAGCAACCAGTTAAGCACAGCACTATGAAGCTGTCGGAGCTACTGCAGCACGAGTTCAATACCCAGCCAGGGAGATTCCCAAAGGGTACAGCAGACCTCTCCTGTCTCACCCACTGCTCCCCTCAGCAGTGTATTTCAGTGGATCTTCCTGTTCTGCTCCCCACTCTGTCTCTGGTGAACCCTCTCACCACCCCACACCTTTGGCCTATACCCCAGCTTGTATGCATAAATAAATAAATAAATCTTTTTTTGAAAGAGAGAAGTTAAGATAGCTCTTTCTCCCTCATCTCTATCTCTTCAAAATTTCCCAGCAGAAAAAAATTATTGTACTTCCGTGGACCAATCAAGTGGCCACAGGAACCAGGATTATGCTGATGAAACATGGTAGTGATGCAGCCTTGCTCTTTGGGTGCAGGGAGTTGATTTCTGGAAAAGAGGTTTTGGGCAGACCAAACAAAGGGTATTCGTTGGAAAGCACATGGGCCTCTAACATACACCAACCCCGGCTCCTTGGCCACAGTTCCAGCATCCCCTTGGGTTAATGCCTGGATCTGGGGGGAGGAGGGTCTCTAGTGGGCCTCCAGGGTCCTTATCTGACTTTCAACTCTTTATTCTGTCTCCAGAAATCTTCCTCAATAACACCAGTGTTGAAAGATACTATGCACCAGGCTGGGGGCTTGAAAGATGTTTCTGGAGAGGCAAGCAAAAGTTAACAGTGTACCCATGTTAATCAAGGGAAGACGGGACTCTTTTATTTGAAATTTTGTCAAGACGGTTTACCACTGCAGGAAAAAATAGAGTGGCAATAGCACTGGTGGTATTGCCAACCGTGTAACATATCTGTATCTGTGCATTTGTAGTGGTTGCACATCACAGGACCCTAAGACACAGGCATATACTGCTTCATTATACCTTCTAGTGGAGGTTAGTCCAAATATTGCCACCATTTCCACACTGTTAAATGTGTGTGTGTGTGTGTGTGTGTGTCTTTAAATGTGGAATGGTTCATGAATCCATGTGTCATCCTGCACAGAGGCCATGTTAATCGTCCCTAAATTGTTTCAATTTTAGTAGATGTGCTGACCAGTGAGCTCAAACCATGTATTTTCCTATTATAAATTCCTATTTTGCAATTATTCATTGCATCATGTTACAGCTTAATGTGTAACTGTGCTGTTGGTTGACTGTGACACTATAAATGCTAAAGGTGATGGGGAGAAAGGGCACAAGGTTACGCAAATCGGCCAGCTACAAAGTGCAGGTGACTCAGAGCGCAAGCACTTTGAATAAATAGCACCTATTGTTAGGAAAGCTGTTGTCACCTTTCCTCACCTCTAGATAAACGGGGTTGAGGACCCTGGAGACCAGTCCTGCTGTGAGTCACCGGCGCGCTGCGGAGAACCCGGCAGCAGCCAGGAGCCAGTTCCCCTGGGGTAGGTGGCTCCGAGTGACGCAAGCCTGGGTCGCGAGAAACCCAGGTCCTGACACCGCTGCCATCTCCCCCGGTGCAACAAGTCTCCAGAGACAAACTCATTCTCTTGAGTCCCAGAAGCCTCCTTGAGGCCCCTGCTAGGTGCGTCCGCAGGATTCCTTCTGCGATCACCAGCGACCCGGACTTTGCCCCTTATCCCTCCCGCGCAAGGTGCATTCCCCACCCCACCCCCGCCCCGCCCCTGGCCCCAGCCAGCCGAGCCCTGGAGGCCCAGTCTGCCCCGACTCCCGAGCCGCCGAGCACACACGCCCGGCTGACTTGACTGCGCGGGTCAGGTGGGGGAGGAGTGGGGTAGGCCTGGGAGCCGTCTCACCCGCCTGGAATGGGAGTAGTGGAGAGAAGAGGGTGAGGGGAAGAAGGCAGATGAAAGGCAGGCCTGGGTGGGGAGAGGTGTGAGTCCCTAGGAGTTTGAATAGGGCCGGCAGGAAAACGTGGGGTATAGGAATGGGATGCGGTGTTACTTCCCAGCTTGCGACTTGGTATTCAAGTCCCCGCCTACATCTTCCTCCGGGCTCACAACCGGTTCCCTGTCGCGTGGGGCCCTCCCACAGAACTGCTTTTAGATCCTTCCGAAGACCGCTAACCCATGCCCTGCGTCTTGGGTTACACCCTTTCTCTGCTTGAATTGCCTTTCCTGGCTCATCTAGCTGGAGGTGTCCTGGAAAATATCACCATCGCCAAGAAGAGTTTCCCAATTCAGACATAATTTCTGTCGTTTCTTTGCTAAAATCTTAAGTGTCCGAGGGAGACTAAAATGGCTACTGTCAATTTAGTATCATGTTAGCAAACTACAGTGTGTATCAGAAACCCCCAGAAGGCTCGTTAAAAGATGGGTTATTAGGCTCCATCCCCAGAGTTCCTGATTCTAATTCTGGTCTGAGCCAGGTCAATTTTCACTTCCAGTAAGTTCCCAGGTGTTGATGCTGCTAGTTCTAGTTAGGGTCACACTTATTTATCAACACTTATTTATCATGCTTCTATGTTAATACACTCACTGAATGTCTGTGGTGGGCCTGCTATGTGCCAGACACGGACCAGGTGTTTAGTATTCAGTGACAAGCAAAACAGACATAGGACCTACCCTGATGGAGAGAGACAGATATTAAGCAAATAAACATACTATTAGGTATATAATAACCTTGTGATAGATGGTCTAAAGAAAAAGAATATTATAAAAATAATAACAAGGACTTATTTCAGATTGGGTGGAAAAGTAAGGTCTTTGGGGGCAAAGAGACATTTATACAGGTGTGCTTTATTTATTTTTTTAAGATTTATTTACTTATGCATACAAGAGCTGGGGTTTAGGCAGGTGAGAGGATTCACTAGAGACAGAGTGAGGAGCAGAACAGGCAGATTGACTGAAATACACTGCTGAGGGGAGCAGCAGGTGAGACAGGTGAGAGGTTTGCTGCGCCATGTGGGTTAGCTCACTGGTCAGAGATCAAACTTGTGCTGCAGTGGCTACAGTTAGCTTCATAGTGCTGAGACTTAATCCCTTGCACCACCAGGGAAGCCCTATACAGGTGTGCTTTAAACACACTTCTATAGAGTGCACTGATGGTACTATCTTGTTATCTAATTTTTAAGTTGTCTAGTTAACCACTATGCTGTGCGCTCCTTGAAAGCTAGAATCTCGTTTCATTAACATTTGTGCCTTTAGCACGCTGTACAGAGTAGGACCTGATAGTATGAGATGGAGAGATCATTGCACGAATAAATAAATTAATGAATGCAATGTCAGATGAATGCATGCATACATGGTGGATGGATGATGGGTAACTGTCATCCATCCAGTTACCAAAATGGTAACTGTCTCTGGCAGGAACACTGAGAACCAGATGGAAACTGACAGAAACTTAGCTGACACCTTTACTGTATTTCCAAACTCTATCATTTCTGCTGAATTCCAGTTGCTGCTCCTCCCTCAAAGCTCCCTTGACTACCTTTGCCAAGTCCCACTTCATTCATGAATGAATTATAATGGCTGAGTCACCTCTTGCAGTCCCACACTTGCCACACTTACTCCATGCTTTCTACCTGCATGCAAGTTTCTCAGGGAAAGCCAGGTCCTCCGTGTTGTCTTGAAAGGGGAAAGGAGTGGGGGAAGGAAAAAGAGAGTCTTTCTCCTACCCCCAGTCAAAGAAGGCACAGAGGGCTTCCCTGGTGGCCTAGGGGTTAAGTCTCAGTGCCCTATCACTGAGAAGGCCCACCGGGCTTCCCCAGCCAGGGAGCTAACCCACATGGCACAGCAGACCTCTCCTGCCTTGCCCACTGCTCCCCTCAGCAGTGTATTTCAGTCAATTTGCCTGTTCTGCTCCCCACTCTTTCTCTGGTAAATCCTCTCACCGCCCCTCCCCTCAGTCCTACACCGCAGTTCTTGTGTGCATAAATAAATCTTTTTTTAAAAAAAATACACTTTAAATTATACATTCCTATAAATATGCATTTGGCTCCTATGAAAAGCATAGCTTATTTAAAGACTCAAATTAGGGGCCTCCCTGGTGGCGCAGCGGTTAAGCGCTGCGCTGTGGAGCTGTCGGCAGGGGCGACGCAAGTTGGACACCCGGCCGGGGAGAATCCCACATGGCGCGGCAGACCTCTCCTGCCTCGCCCGCTGCTCCCCTCAGCAGTGTATTTCTGATCTGCCTGTTCTGCTCCCCACTCTGTCTCTGGTGAACCCTGTCGCCGCCCCGTGCCTCTGGCCTGTGCCCCAGCTGGTATGTATAAATAAAAAAAATAAATCTTTAAAAAAAAAGACTCAAATTAAGTCAAATTTTAAAAAGAAAAGAAAAACCATCTCCCAGAGTTCCTCTGGGGTGTTTAAAATAGAAAGCAAAAAGAAAAATAGAAAGTGAAATTGGTATAGACCAGTTCCTTCCCTTTGAAGACTCTCCACCCGGCATGAAAGCTCATCTGACTTGATTTGTATTACAGTCTCATCAAAGCTCTTAGCCACCCAGGCCCATTTCTCCTCTGCCAAAGGAACTTGAATTCAGAAGGGAATTTCCAAAGGATTTGGAGGTGGGAGAAGAATCCCTCTCCAATCCAAAAGAAGGTAGAATAAAGAATTAGGAGTGTGAAATTTCCCAAGGATTGAAATAAAATTATTCGCAGTTGTGAAGGACTTGACTATATAACTCTCTAAAAAGGGTAAGAGATTAACAAGTGTGGGGATAAATAAATATCTAAGGACAATATGAACTAAAGAAATACAAAGAAAGCAAGATTCCTTATGTATGTTTGTACACATATGTACATATATCTTAAACAATGTTTTATACTCTATGTCAGGATTTCCTGATGTGGTTTCTAATGAGACTGTAATTGGTACAACATTTCTGAAATTGGGCAGTAGGTCTCAAGTGTTTAGAAAATGTTCAGACCATTGTTCCCTCCCCCCCAAAAAAGAAGAGGATACTATTTGACATCAATTTATTTCCAATTTTGATCACCTATCCTACTGGAATCACTTGAAATATAAAAAACAAACAACAACAACAGCAAAAAGAGTACCACTCACAAAGATCTTTATCCCTTTGTTATGTATAATAGTGCAAGACTGTTTATAGCCAAAAGTCCAGCACTTTTCTCCTGATAAGTGTTTCTCTCCTTTGGAGAGTAGGTTCTACTCAGTGACCAGTTTGCTTTCTTGCACCTGCTTTTCCATGCTCACAGTTTCACTTTTATTAATGCAGTTCCACCCTGAGCAGAGGTGACTGAGCAATCCAGGGGTGGCACTGGCTGAGCCATTTATCGTCCTGTCTCTGAGCATAAAGATTTGTGATTGTTTCAGTCATCAATCTGTTGCCTCTCAGCTCCAAATGCATTTGTTCTGCAAAAATGTAGCAGGCCAAGGCCTCCCTGGTGGGGCAGCGGTTAAGCACTCTGCTAGGGAGCTGTCAGCAGCAGTGACACGAGTTTGACCCCCGGCCAGGCTGCCCACTGCTCCCCTCAGCAGTGTATTTCTGATCTGCCTGTGCTGCTCCCCACTCTGTCTCTGGTGAACCCTCTCGCTGCCCCACGCCTCTGGCCTGTACTCCAGCTTGTATGCATGAATAAATAAATCTTTAAAAAATTTTTTTTTAATGTAGAGGCCATTTAAAATATTTTCCTTTGCCTACTGACAGATGTTAAGTTTTGTCAGAAGAGGACACTGGAGAGACATCATAGGAAGGATGGTCCTTTCTGGTTCTGTGGGGGTCTGCTTACAGACCCCTGTAATGCGTCATGCTCCAGCAGACCCAGACCCTGTAGCTTGGAGAGCCTCCTGAGTATCCAGCACTTCCTGCAGTGAAAGTGACTTCTTTGGCATCAGGTTCCTGCAGGGGAGATGGCTTTTTACCCGCTAGCTCCTGCACTGCATGGTGGTCAGCCTTATCCAAGGGCCAACACCTTACCACAGCAGTCCCCCTACAGGTGGTTTTGTCAGGGGATGACTCAAGTTAACACATCCCAAGCACCCTGGAGAGTGGATTTCCAGCAAGTTCTGCCAGTGCAGCACCACAATGACTTCTCTACCATCCATTGAAACACAACTACATTCTCTCAGCAAGGTCTGGATCTTAGTCATAGGAGTGGGGGGTAAGGGAGGAATACTTGCCTTGGAAGCTCTTTCATAGCCCTATGGGCGCACCTGCTCCTATTCCCATATTCCTGAAGTCACTGGGGCTTGTAAGAATAATTATCCTAATTATTCTAATAATCCTGATAATTAACCCCTCCCTTTTTTTAATTCCAGCTTAAGTTAGGTCTAGTGTGTTTCTGTAACTTATAACTGAAAGATATTTAACTAATACAATTTGACTCTCACAGACTATTCAACTCCTCTTATTATATATTACAACATTTAGAGGTGAGAGGAAGTTCCCTTTTGAGACAACATTGTTTACAATTGTAAAGATGAGGAACAACTTAAAAGTTCACTAAGACATGTAATGGTAGTGGTACCATGATGAAATGTGCTTGATGAAATGATGAATGTGCTTGTTTCATTTATCTTTTCCTTCTTTATCACAAATCATGTGGGCTGGTTATTCTCCCTTTGCCCCTTCCAATCTATTGTCCATCATTTTCCATCCTGCTCTGCATGCTGGGAAGTTGACCTCTAAAGAATATCTATTCCTCTGCCTTCCATTTCAGTTCTGCTAGTGGGAGGCACTGGAAAGAGATCAGAGGGCAGGTGAAGAGAGAGGTCAGAGTAATTATTCCCCTGGCTCCTCCGTGCAAGGCTGCTGGGAAACAGTGGCTGGTTCCTCCGCCCAAATTCCTGTTTGACAGTCTCTCCCACAGCTGCAACTTTTCCTTTTGCTCCTTCAGGACTAGGAGGGTAGTAATAACCTCCCACATCACTAGTTCCTCCCTGAGTGCTTTGCCATTTCTTAGGTGTTACACCAACCTTGCTAGCACCTCTGCAATAGGCTCTTCATTAAACTCTTCAGTAACCACGTTGAGTAAACCACCTGCTTCCTGCTGAGCCCCTGGCCGATTTCAACATCTAGGAGAGGAGGATAGAAATTTGAATTTGTTACAGAAAGGAGGCATAGAGATGGGCAGAAGTGTCTGATATGCAAAATGGAATTATATAGAAAAATAACAGTCTCAAAGGCAGGCTATTTAAATTATTTCTTCAGAGTATTCCTTAGTATGATCTATTATGTCTATTGTTAATTTCCCCTACTAAGCAAGAGGAAAAGCTAGATCAGCTAGAGACAAAGAAATCACAGTTTATTGGTGCACTTTCAGCCAAAGGGTGATATAAGGCTGGGACCCACAGGGACGTGACTAAATTATACAAGGGCAGGATGGAATATTAATGATGATTGCAGCAAATTTTAATGAGCAATAAGTGCTTTTCATGTACTGCCAAGTGAAAAGTATAGCAAAAAACTTAAAGTCATTTTGCTCTAGGTTGTGTTAAATACACATATATGCATAGGAAAAAACACTTCCAAGGAATTGACCAAAATGTACAAAGAGGTTGCTTTTAAAGTGATAGGATTAGGGATGGCATTTTTTTTAAGCTTTATATTTTTCTCTATTTTCCAATCTTTCTACAATGAATTGCTTTTGTAGCCACATTTATTTTTAAGCTGAATATCAGAATTAAATGTCATTTTTTAAAAAAAGATTTATTTATTTATGCATACAAGAGCTGGGGTGTAGATGTGGTGAAAGGATTCACCAGAGACAGAGTGGGAAGCAGAACAGGCTGATCCACTGAAATACACTGCTGAGGGGAGCAGTAGGTGAGTCAGGAGAGGTCTGCTGCACCATGTGGGAAGATCAGTGGCTCTGGATAGCTTCATAGTACTGCAACTTAACCCCTTTGCGCCCCCAGGGAGGCCCTGTAGCCACAATTTTTAAGAGAACATATACATCTTGCTCTGCTCACATTATCACAAACAAGCCATGCGGACCCTGGCAAGTCCCAGCCAAGGAATCTGTGTCTAGATATGCCCTGGCCTGGTTCGTGTCAGAGACCTCAGCAAACAGCTCTCTCGGTTAACTCTTTCCTCAGAAAAGACCTGGAAGGAATGAGGCAGGGATGCTTCTGATGGGGGTTCCCCATGGGAGTGGGGTTGTCACAGAGGATCCAGTTGAACTGTCCTGAGACTGCCTGTTCCACTTTTTCAAGCCCACCAGCACTCCCTGCTCCACCCCTCAGGCCCAGCTGTCACACCGGAAGCCCCGCACCCCCCCGCCCCCGTAAGGTCCCCCAGTTGTTTTCCTTCAGAAGTCATGAGACTGCTTGCTTACAAGATGATTTTTATGAAAGATGAAAGGACCCTTAAGTGAGAGTTTGTGACAAAGTTTGTCTGAGTTTGGTATGGGTTTCTAGTCTTCTCTCTTGTGATAAAGGTCAATCTTCCCTGGTTGATGGTCAATCTGGGGGATTTAGGACCACTGAGTTCTCTTTGTCTGTCTTTAAGAAGATAAGAGAAACCCAGAGAAAGTTCTCCCTGCTTTTGCTATTTTTCAAGCAATTGCCCATAGCTCAAAATAATCTACCAGGCCAGCATATTTGGGGACACCCTAATCTACTACCCTCCCTTGTGGTTAATGGTGTTGTGGGTTTTGGTTTCCTTCTCCTTAGTTACTCCCACCCAGGACAATCACCCTCCACAAAGCAGGTCTGTGGGAAGACCATCCTACTGGGTGCTCACCAAGACCCCCAACCCAAGGCCCTGTGGCCTGCTGTCCATCTCTAGCTCCAGAGCTCATCTGGCCAGTTTCAGGGTAGGACAGGGGGCCAGGCCTAGACAACAGCATGACCTGCTGGGAGGGGAAGCCATTACAAAACCAAACCACCCACTTAGCCTCCAGGCGCACTCACCCTGACCTCTTTGCTTCTGGTTGGGGGGCTACCCTGAACCTTGCCTGTCATTTCTCCCTTGACCAGAATTGAAGATTGAGAAGAAGAAGCTAAAAGTTCTGCATAGAGGGCTGTGGGCTCCGTAACCCTATCTCTGGCCACTTGTTTAGCCCAGAGCAGAGACGGTGTCTTTGGGGAAAGGAATGGAAATATCCCTTTTCCCTCTGAACTCTGCTCAGTCCCTTCTTCCCAGGCATACCCATTATGCCTGTTCAGTTGTGTCAGGCCTCTAAGCAGGAGGAATCACAGGTAGGACCTCATTACCCGTGCTGCCTCCCTGATGACATACCTGCAGCCTTATCTAGCGAATCTGACTTTCCTAGGTGAGGGTGAGGGAAGAAAGGAGACTCCTGTTGCTTCTACCAGGTTTCCTTTTCTATTCTTCCAGGCTTACCTGGCCTGGGTTAACTTTTGGCCAAGATACCACGCAGACATGCATTTTGGTTCTATTTAGAATGAATGAATCAGCACACGCTTAAGAAAAATAAGTCTCAAACAATACTGTACAAGAAGATCCCTGGGGGATCTTGGTAAAGTGCAGGTTCTGACTTGGTAGTTTTAAGGTGGGGCCTGGGATTCTGCCTTCCTAACCAGGCAGGAAGTGAGGGCTCCAGTCTTGATGCTAGGCTTAGTGAGGTATTGAGATTCTCAGAACAATGGTGTCAGAATTAAAATCCAGGCCTCCCCGGTGGTGCAGTGGTTGAGCGCTGCGCTGTGGAGCTGTCGTGCCCCGGCAGGGCACGCATGCGACGCCCAGCCAGCTGGGGAGAATCCCACATGACGCCACCGACCTCTCCTGCCTCGCCCGCTGCTCCCCTCAGCAGTGTATTTCTGATCTGCCTGTTCTGCTCCCCACTCTGTCTCTGGTGAACCCTCTCGCCGCCCCACGCCTCTGGCCTATACCCCAACTTTTATGTATAAATAAATAAATCTTTTAAAAAAAAGAATTAAAATCCCTGGGATCCATCATTTCCCCAATACCTGGCTCAGATCTCAGTTTACCTACTGACACTGATCGGTCCTCCTACTAGCCTGGGGGCTGCTGGAAAAGTAATCTTTGTAGTCTTAATACCTAGCATGGTGGTTGCTCAATTGTTTTTTACAATAAATGAATGAACATATGAACAGCTTTTGGAAGCATTTTGGAAGATGAAGGTTTTGGAAGATGAAGTTTGTTGATAGCTAAGACATTTCACTATGTTCCTTGGACACCAGTTCCAGGGGTTGTTAAATGACGTGAGGTGGAGAAGAGGGGAGAGAAATTTCTATAATCACTTAATTTGAGAAATGCTGACTTAAAAACTGACATGTGAATAACTTCTTGAAATCTTTAATATATTGGCAGTGTCCAAGATGGGATCCAGTAGGCAGTGCTGCCCTCACTTACTTGATCTCAGAGAACTTTCCTGAGAAGCATCTTCATGGGCTAGTTTGCTGAGAAATACAGGCAACAATGTTCACTTCAGGTATTCATCCAGGATTGTCCATTAAAAAGTCAGTTACAAAGGAAATTTAGAGTGAGAATAGCTACATGGTAAGGGAAGAGGATGTGAGAACTGAAAAGAAAACTACCCTCCTTGGACCTCCCTGGTGGCGCAGCAGTTAAGCGCTATGCTGTGGAGCTGTGGGCAGTGAGTTTGACACCCGGCCGGGGAGATTCCCACATTGCATGGTAGACCTCTCTTGCCTCGCCCACTGCTCCCCTCAGCAGTGTATTTCCGTCCATCTGCCTGTTCTGCTCCCCACTCTGCCTGGTGAACCCTCTCGCCGCCCCATGCCTCTAGCCTGTACCCCAGCCTGTATGCATAAATAAATAAATCTTTGAAAAAAAAAAAGAAAACTACCCTCCTTGCAGATTGAGTCAGCAGACTTAAGATCTTATCAGCCACTGTGGGGCTCTCCCCATCTGAATTCCTTGGGGAAGGAGACAAGGAGAATCCTGACTCCCTCTTCCTTCTCTGATGCACTGCAGTGGCTGAGAGAGGGAAGACAGAAAAACTAGACAGAAGACCCTGTGAGCCTCACTGTTTCATTCCCATGAATTCTGATGATCAGACCATTAAAAGGCTAAGGACACCTCTGTATCCAGGACTGACTTCCTTCCTTCCTTCTTTCCTCCTGCCTTTCCTTCTTCCCTCCCCCACTTCTTTCTTTCCTCCTTCCCTCCCTCCCACTCTCCCCCCCACCAGCATATAAACAAAGAGAAAAATAATTTCCCAAACATGTCCCAACAGTGATGTTTTCAGCTTGATGTGATCAGAGGGTAGTGATTTTGAGAGAGCATGAGGACGTGAAGTCTCTCACATTGTTGATCCAGCTTTGTTCTGCATTGCCTCTTAGAATTTCACCTGATTTTACTACCAGTATTCATTCAAATCCACTAGGCATTATGATGATTCTGCTTTTGTTTTTTGGCCAGAATCGATCCATTTGAAAGTCTGGTGAGAAGACATGGTGAGAAACCGAGTGAGGTGCACAGAACCCTTTGATGGAGTAAAGGAGAGAAGGCCAGGGGGAGATTTATTCCAGCTAGGAAGCAGGGGAGGACCATGTACTAAGCGATTAGCTAATTCATAATTACTTTGTTATTTCAACCCATAGCTTAGCTTAGGGTTAGGATAAACTGGCAAAAAGAAGAGTCTAGAAAAAGACCCCAAGTTAATCCTAGAGTTGATTTACCTTAAAATTGTGGTTCTCAACTAGAGGCAGTTTTGCCCCCCTCGTTGGCTATTTGACCATATATGGAGATATTTTTGCTTGGAGCAGCTGGGAAGGAAGGGTGTTACCGGTGGCGTCTGGAGCTTAGTGGCCAGGAAGGTGGCTACGCACTCTATAGTGCCCAGAAGAGTACCTGCATAGAGAATTATCAGGCCCAAAATGTCAATGGTGACTCTGTCGACAAATCTTCCCTTATAAGTGGTTCTAAAACATCACCTTTAACTTAAAAACTTTTTTTAAAGATCTATTTATTTATGCATACAAGAGCTGGGGTGTAGACCAGAGGTATGGGGGGGTGAGAGGGTTCACCAGAGACAGAGTGGTGAGCAGAACAGGCAGATTAACTGAAATACATGAGACAGGAGAGGTCTGCGGGGCCATGTGGATCAGCTCTCAGGCCTGGGATGGAACTCCTGCTGTGGTGGCTGCTGATAGCTTCACAGTACTGAGATTTAAACCCTTGTGCCACCAGGAAGGCCCTAACTTAAAATTTAAGGTCATGCTCAAATTTAGTTCCTTTACTATGAAGAATTGGAGGAAAGTTATTTAGTAGAGGAAAATGCATGATTATGAATCTAGAAGTCCAAATCCCAGTTAGGAAACCTATTTTGTAATTCTAAGCCTTGTCATAAATAAGTTGGAAGAAAACCGAACAAACTTCTGTCCTGTAGAAAATTGCAAAAATTCATGGTCAAGGCCACGTTTGGACCGAAAACATACCCACATAAGAAAACTGTACATGAGAAAGCAAAAACAAAATCATCAAGACTGGAGACATAATGATCATGCCCGTGTCCTGCAGACCAAATGCGCTTAAGGTGACCAGCACAAGTAACCTCGGGCTGATCAGCCACGGGTATGCTGTCCAACCACGTTGGGCGCCAAAACTGTTACAGGGCAGCCTCAATATACACGGGGTGCCTGTCTGGGTTCTCACTCATGAGCTTAAAAGGGACTTAAAAGACTCAACTCTGCACAATAAAATTAATAAAAGGGATTATTTACAAAAAGGGAAAGGAAAAAGATAAAGAATAAATTGGTGAATGAGTCCTACCAGTTCCACTGAGCTGGAATCTTATGGCCCACTCAAAAAAAACTTGGCAATAAACAACCACGAGCAATAGCCCCTCTGCAAGCTCACAGGTCTGTTTTTTAAATCCCCAAAGCTATTTCCTAACTCCACCCTCAGTCCTCAGCATCCTTCCTTCGGTGGTGATGGCATTCTGGGATTGGTAGTCCTAGGTTTCTTAGATCTCTCTTGCTTGAGGTCGGGGTGGGGTCCTGGGACATGCCCCTTTCCTGAGGTCCGCCCTCTTACAACACCACATGTTTTGCAAGGAGACAGAAAATAAAAGGACTCACAGCAAATATTTTAATTAACTTAAATATTTTGGATGTTGCTTAGATTCAGCTGCTTACCACAATGAATTTGGGGAAAATTTATGAAGTCAGAGGGGATTAAATAAATAAATAAATAAATGTGACTAAAGGTGGAAAGTCTCTGCCTCCTGGGCCTCCCTGGTGGCGCAGTGGTTAAGCGCTGCGCTGTGGAGCTGTGGGCAGCAGTGATGCGAGTTCGATGCCCCGCCAGGGAGAATCCCACATGGTGCAGCAGACCTCTCCTGTCTCGCACTGCTCCCCTCAGCAGTGTATTTCTGATCTGCCTGTTCTGCTCCCCACTCTGTCTCTGGTGAATCCTCTCGCCACCCCATACCTCTGGCCTGTACCCCAGCTTGTATGTATAAATAAATAAATCTTAAAAAAAAAAAAAAGGCTCTGCCTCCTGATGATGTAGAGATTTCTAGGTCCACAAACATAAAAGAGGACATTTTATCACAAAGCCATTTGTGATGTTTGGAGAACTGGACCCAGAGGGAACCTCCATCAAGGGATAGTCTATCACAGTAAGAAGCAATGAGCTGGAGATGAACTGTGTGTACAGAACAATTTAGAGAGGTCTTTAAAACATGGTGCTGAGTGGGGGGAGGGGAGAAGTAAGGAACAGAAAGAGACCTCCAGCATAACTCTATTGATTGAAATTAAAAATGTATGTGCACAAAAGCTCATGCTTTCAAGAACACTCGCAAATAGAACGATTCCTGAAAGAGTCAGTGCACAAACTTTGCAATTGGGCTTTTAGGAGTTGGGCACCGCTGCCACCTGGTGGTAGCAATTCAAAATTGAGGAGTAATTCCGTAAAAAAAAAATATGAGGTAATTTACATACTATAAAATGATTAATTTGATGAATTTTGGTAATTACATACATCAGTGTAATCATCACTCTAAACATAGAACATTTCTATCACCCCAGAAAGTTTACTCTTGTCCTTTTTAGGAAAACCTCCCCACACCCAACCCTAAAAGCCACCACCTCTCTGTTTCTGTCACTGTAAAAAAATCTTTGCTGTGGAACTTCACGTATATATTGAATTATACAGTGTGTACTCATATTTTCCTACTTTCAGAAATCATAAAGTTTATGAGGTTCCTCCATGTTGCAAGAGCTAATTCAGTTTTATTGCTGAATTCCACTGCTTTATTTATTTTTTGCTGTATTCCACTGTGTGTGGGTGAACCAAGTTCATTTATTCATCTACTGAAATACACTGCTAAGGGGAGCAGCGGGCGAGGCAGGAGAGGTCTGCTGCACCATGTGGGGGGATCCCCGGTCCGGGATCCAACTCCTGCTGCAGTGGCTGCTGATAGCTTCATAGTGCTGAGACGTAACCCCTTGTGCCACCAGGGAGGCACAACCCCATTATTTGGGCAAAAAGACTTGAACAGATACTTGAAGGTACACAAACAGGCAAAAAGCACAGGAGAAAGTGTCCAAAAACAAGGGAAATGCAAAGTAAGATCACTATGAGACATCACTCTTCACTTACTAGAATGTTTTTTTTTTTTAAAATAAGGACATCTCTCTCTTACTTGTTTATTTATTTATTTATTTTAAAGATTCATTTTTTATTTATATATACAAGCTGGGGTACAGGCCAGAGGCGCGGGGCGGCGAGAGGGTTCACCAGAGACAGAGCGGGTAGCAGAACAGGCAGATCAGAAATACACTGCTGAGGGGAGCAGCGGGCAAGGCAGGAGAGGTCTACCACGCCATGTGGGATTCTCCCTGGCCAGGCGTCGAACTCACGTCGCCGCTGCCGACAGCTCCACAGCGCAGGGCTTAACCGCTGCGCCACCAGGGAGGCCCCACTTACTAGAATGTTAAGAGAAAAATGTTGAGGATATGCAGAAAGTGAGGTGGTTAGCGATCACACAGACAAACTGAACGGTGAGTGACAAACGCTTGCTCACGCCACCAGTTCAATTCTTTTATGAAGGAAGGATTCAGTGTGGGATTTGCATGTTCTTACAGAGACTGTTGTTAGTCAAGCCTGGAAAATGAGGTCAGAACCACTGACATTGCCAGAAAGATATATTGGGGAAAACCCTTGTGTGTGACCTCTGCCTCATGCTATAGATTGGATGTTTGTAAGCACACACCCCTGTAACTCTCATTTTGAAATCTGTTCTCCAGTGTGCTGGTGCTGGGAGGTGATGAAATCATGAGGGTGGAACCCTCAAGAATGGATTAGTGTCCTTACGAAAGAGATGCTAGAGAGCTCCCTCGTCCCATGCGCCTGTGAAGACAGAAGAAGTAGGCTCTCACCAGATACTGAATCTGCTGGGGCCTTGATCATGGACTTCCCAGTCACCAGAACCATGAGAAATAAATTTCTATTGTTTATAAACCACCTAGTGGCTGGTATTTCTGTTATAGCTACCCGAATGGATAAAGACACCCCAGTTTCTCATTGAGGGGTAAAGCTTTCAGAGGCGGTTCTTAGTAGAGGTAGCCTTCTGACCCTTCTAAGGGAGTAAGAGTGTCCTGACGTCAAACTAATTAAATCTCAATGATGTGTCCAGAGTATGGCTGGGCAAGGTTTTCAGGAAACCCAGATGCACCTGGGGCTGCCCAGATGTGGGTGTAATGTAACTTTGCCACCAGCTTCTCTCCTCTCCTTATTCTTTCTGATTTCCCCTTTCATAACAGCACTATTAATTAAGTTTTACCATGAACCTGACTTTCAGGTTGCAAGCTAATAAGCTTGCAAGGTAAGCATTATTATTATTCCCCACTACACAGATGAGGGAATTTGGGTTCTCAGGGTTGAGCTTCTTCAAGGTCATATAACAGGTGAACTTGTTTCCTATTGCTTCTGAGACAAATGACCACAAAATTAGAGGCTTAGAGCAACACAAATATACCATCTTGTAGTTCTGGAGGTCCGAAGGCAGCAGTACTGCTTTCCTTCTGCAGATTCTAGGAGAGAACATGTTCTTTGCCTTTTCCAGCTTCTAGAGCCTTTTGAAATTCATCACTCTGACTTCTGTTTCCATCATCACGTCTTCTCTGCTTTTGACTCTCTTGCCTCATTCCTATAAGAACATGTAACTACACTGGACTCTCCCTTACAATCCAAGATTATCTCCCCACCTCAAGATCCTAACTTAATCACAGCTGCAAAGTCTCTTTGCCATGCAGGATAATTTTTTTTTCCCCGCAGTTTGTTTTTTTTTTTAAGATTTTATTTTATTTTTGCATACAAGCTGGGGTGCAGACCAGAGGTGTGGGGCAGCGAGAGGGTTCACTAGAGACAGAGTAGGAAGCAGAACAGGCAGATCGACCGAAATACATGGCTGGGGGGAGCAGCAGGCAAGGCAGGAGAGGTCTGCTATGCCATGTGGGAATCTCCCCTGCCGGGCATTGAACTCATGCGCAGCAGCTGACAGCTCCACAGAGCTGCGCTTAAGCCGTTGCACCACCAGGAAGACCCATGCAGGGTAATCTATTCACAGGTTTGGGGATCAGGAAGTAGATATCTTTGGAAGGTCATTATTCTGCCTTACCACAGCTAGTGAGTGGCCAAGCCAGGATTCAAATTCAGCTCTGTTTTACTGCTGAATCTGTGCTCTTTCTCTAAACCACACTAACTCGTCCTTTTGCCCCTCCTCTCCTTGGAGCAGCTCCAAATCCTTGACAACCACAGCATCTGAGAGAGAAAAAGAGCACAAGGGACACTGGGGCTGAACTCCCTGGTGGGGATCCAAGGACCTCTTGGGAAGGAAGATATGAACAGGAGACGCCATGGGCACACTTACACAAAGGGAAGCAGCAGGGAGAGGGGAGACTTCAGGTCCAGGCAAGAGAAATTCCCAGGGAGGGGGCAGTACCACCCCAGAGCAGTAGAAGCAACACATCTCCCTCTCTCTTGGGCAAACACCCAAAGGCTGCTGAAGCTCCCTGCCCTCTGGAGTCAGACTGCCTATCTCCAACCTCAGCTCTGTGACCAAGATCAAGACACATCCTCACTCAGCACCTCAATTGCCTCATCTGTAAAATGGGGATACTTGGATTTATTTCATAGGGTTTTCATAATAATAAAATGAGTTAATACGTGGAAAGGACCCAGAACAGTGCTTGGCACAGCATAGGTGTTATGTAAATACGGGGGGAGCATGCAGCTTGTAATGAAGGAGGGTCAGTGTTTGGGGCCCTCAGTGTCTAATCTTAGCCTAGCCACAGGTGCTAAGGTTAAGGTGTAAGATGTCATGGGTCACATGGGTCATGCATACTTAACCCATCAATGCTGTCAAGAACATGCATGTGTCAGTATCTCTCACCTTCTACCTGGGCTCCTGAGTTGACCACGTTCTGGACAGCCCCACTTCCAGTGACCTCTAGACCTTTGCCAGGTCCACCTGCACGGATGGTCCTCCATCTATGGTCCACACCTGGCTAATTGGGAGAACTTCCAGCCAAGGTTGAGCCCAGAAGACTCATTCCAAATTGTATGTCTCCTTCTCCCCCTGTCATTTCAATTACTTCACCAAGGATGGGCTGCTGGATCTGTACATCTGAAATCAGAAACTCAGGTAGATAGGAAAATCTGGTAAACTTATGAGATTTAAAGTCGTATTTGCTCTGCCTCCCCAGCCTTGATATTTTGGACCTGCCATTTCATCCATCTAAGCTTTAGTTTCTCCTCTGTAAAATGGGTATAAGTCTACCTATAGGGTTTTTTTGAGCTTTATATAAGGCACGTAAAGTTTTTAGTGCAGTACTTGGGGCATATGGTAATAACTTCCAACATATGGTTGACCATTTTTCCTGGTCAACCTGAAGGGTCAAACTCCATAGTTTCACCATACCAAGCCCCAGTTATATGGAGTGATAGCATTTGTTCCAGTCTTCCTTCTTTCCTTCCTTCCTTCCTTCCTTCCTCCCTCCCTCCC
>PVIJ01007890.1:0-24109 GCA_004024925.1 Scalopus aquaticus | reverse complement strand
GGAAGCTGCCTGGTCAGGATCGAACTCCTGCTGCAGTGGCTGCCCATAGCTTCATAGGCTGAGACTTAACCCCTTGCGCCACCAGGGAGGACCTGTTCCAGCTTTTCTGCCAACAATAAAGTCCTTTGGGAGTCGAGGGGTTTGTGCTTTATGATGTCAGGCCTCTGAGGGATGCCAGGAGCAAAGCAGGGCTGCAGTTATCGAAGCATCTAAATCAGGAAAACTCAGAAAGATAAACATGGAGGAAGAGGAAGGAATAAAGCCAAGGACACCCAAGACTGCAAGGACCCTTGACCTTTTGTGATGGCCCCAGGGTTTTATGACTAAGGGTGGTAGAAACCTTTGGTATGGAGAAAACAGAAGCGTCCTATATCTGGGAAGCCTCTGAGACTTGGCAGGAGGTGGCACTGCAGTGCAGGTGGGGTGGGGACTGCGGCTGGTGTGAGGTAAGCTTCTGAGATTAGACACCTTAAAAGACCACTCCTCCTTCAGGCCGCCAGAGCATAGCAGCCGGCCACCACTGGAAGTGCTTTCAACATACCAGAATCCTGGCTACAGCACTAAACAAAAATGATTCCCTTACCTCATCAAGAAGTTATTGTTTTTCCCCTTTTATAAAAGAGGAAACTAGCCCTCAGGGAGATTTGGGGAGTTATTCAGGGTCATACAGTTGGTGTCAGAGCCCTGCTCAAGCAGGGACTAGCCTGCTCTAGAGTCCTGCTTTCTCCATCTTGCCAGCATCTCTCTTTGGCCTTAACCCTCCTCAGATGGGTCCGAATTCTCCCAGGGCCCCTGAATCCCAGAGAGGCAGTCAATTGGAGAACATCCTGATGGGGGTCCAAGAACCCCTCCTTCTGGCTGGGAAGGAAGAGGTGGGCAGGAGATGAGCTTCACCTCATCCCCACAGATGGAGAGCAGTAAGGTTCTTTGAGTGGTTGGCAGAGTCCAGGAGACAATCACCTGGGAGGGGCAGGCAAGGCCTGAGGCCTCGCCTGTCATTCCTGTCAACACTGAGGCATAGCAAATTTTTATCTAGAGTAATGGCTTGCCCTCTCCTGTCTGGACCACCGCCCATGGCTTGCTGACCTTTTCCTGCTCAAAGTGACCCACAGCCTCCAGAGTGTGTGTGCCACCACCACCGGGGGCACATTGAATACAAGGGGAGGGTGATGCGAAGGCAAGAATTTCCAGGACTCACACTTGAGGTCTTGCCAGGCCAAACGTCGCTGATAGCTTTATCTTGCTCCTCCTGCACCTCAAGGGGCTTGTGGCCAATCATAGAAGCCTAATCCCCTGGCCACATTGATTGGTCCAAGAGGTAAGCACATGACTTGTCCAGCCTAATCATAGTCTTCTCTTTGGTTTTATACACTGAAGGAGCCTAAAGAGAGAGGAGTGAAACCCCACCAGGTTTTTTGTTGTTGTTCCACAAAATTGGAGTGATATAAGGTTACCACGGTCTGTCTGTAGCAGGAGGCTATCCGTACATCCGGGACTGACTGCAATCTGAGGAGAGGGTGATTATAGCCTCCAAAGAGATGCAAGGATGTGGGAGATTGGGAACAAATCTCTGGGGTTCCCCAGCACACTCCAGAATCCTGTGAGCATATTGCATGACCTGAGGAGGTTGCCACTAAGGATGCCAGATTTTCTTACCTGCTACCACAGCAGCTGATTGCACACGATAATGCCTGTGGAGTCTGACGTCGGCAGCACTCCCCGGAAATAAGCCATCCCACACAACCACATGTGGGAGCTCTGATTACAATGAGGAACTGAGGCTCAGAGGTGAAATCACTTGCCCAGGTCCTCACAGACTTGAGCCCAGTCTCTGATGACACTGCTGTCTCCTGGCTCACCACCCTAAAGCATTGCACAGACCAGAGGGGGACAGCACTCATCACCCCAACTAGCACCTGTGAACCCAAGAGCTGTTATTCCTCATAGCACTCCCAGATCCAAGGTGACTTCTTGGGTCCCTTGTTAGTCCAACCTCAAAACCCTAAACTCCTGTGAGTGAATTCATCCTACAAGTGAAGGATCAGCATGTGAGGAAGGCTTTTTGACATCTAATGCTTTTGTATAACTAACCCTTCTTTTGGTAACAGGAGAACTATCTCCAAATAACTTTAATTACACTCACTAATAATAACTGAATAAGCAAAGGGATCGTGTGGTTCCTCTTTTTACATTTCAGAAAACTTGCATTGGAAGCATAATGGAGCATAAATTAGAGGAGGTAAAAGTGGAGGCAAAGAGAAAATCTGAGTAATGAAGGCAGAGGGCATGGAAGCCAAACTAGGGCAATAATAGAGGTAATGTAGAGGAGGCAATGGCTATGAGACATGGGCAGGAGGTGATATCAGTAAGATCTGCTCCGCAGAATGTAGAGGTGAGGGAGAATTTCAGATGATGTCCATGTCTGCCTAGGGCGCCTGGATGAGGGGTTTGCTATCCACCGAGATGAGGGAACTGGGAACGAAATCTCTCTCAGTGGAGAGCGAATAAGCTGACTTTTGGACATAATGAGTTAGGGGCCCATGAATATCTCTGTTACTATTTCAATTTCTGCCCTGACCAAGGGGTGTGTGAGTGTGTGTGTGTGTGTGTGTGTGTGTGTGTGTGTGTGTCACAGTAAGTTATAAATACCAGCTCAAATACCATGTGTCCATTCCACCTTCCCATCACTTGTGAAGTACAAGTTCCTTGAGCAGAGGGACCAGAGTGTCATTCATTCCTGCGGTCCCAGGACCTGGGACAGTGGCACCCAACAGTAAGCACTCAGTAAGGGGTCACTGAGCAGCAGGGTGGGTGTCCCCATGGAGGGATGACTGCTGCCTATTCCCATTGCTGTGTCCTCTTTGAAACTGGATCCCAAACAAGTAGATGAAATCCCACCTTAAAGGAGTGGAGGGGTACCCTTTCTTCTCACTGCCATCCATGTGGGGGCCCTGAGCTCTGGACAGAACAGGAAGTGATCAGACCTGGGACAGAGTTGGGTGACCAAGGAGCCCAGGGCAGAACGAGCTGGCTAGGTGCAGACCAGGCCTCCCTGGAGAGGGTGCCCACACCTGCTCGGAACAATGGGGCAGGGAGGGCACTTGAGGCTGGAGGAAGGGTGGAGCAGGATGTGGCCTGAGGGGCCAGGAAAGAGGATCCAGGGCAAACTGGCCATGCTGGCTATGCCATCTGGCAGGCTCAAGGATTACTTGAGCTGCGCTCATCCTCCTTAAGTCAAACAAGGCCACTATATGCCCTCCCCATTCCGTCAGCAGAGCTCATGACTCAGACCTAATGGATCCTCTGTTGCCATCATCAAGGAGGGGCTGTGTGTGTGGAGAAGCTGGGCACAAGTCCAAATCTTAGCAGGTGGCATGAAGATTGCTGGGTGAAGTTGGGGACAGTTGGCTCAATTAGCACGTATGTCCCAGGCCTGCACTCTATCCAGGGCAGGAGTGGAGGAGTCACCGGCTCCCCTGCTCAAATCCAGTTTTAGGGCATGTCTGCCCTTTTAGCATTGTTTGTGACACATTGTAGGTGCCCAGGGCTTTTAGGGTTTGCCCTCTGCTGTTTCCAGGAATCCCCACTCAAGGCACCCTCTTGGCATCTCACACCTCTCACCTCACATTCTCCTGGGATTCAGGCAGGTGGTGGTACAAATCAGCAGGTCCATTTCTTTTTCTTTTTTTTTTTTTAAAGATTTATTTATCTATGCATACAAGAACTAGGATGTAGGCCAGAGGCGTGGCGGGGGGGGAGGGAGAGGATTCACCAGAGGCAGAATGGGGAGCAGAACAGGTGGATTGACTGAAATACACTTCAGCAGGCCCATTTCTCAGAAGGGAGCACAGACTCAGACCCCAAAAGGGGAAGGAATGCACCCGGCTCACCCGACAGGTCGGCAGCTGTGCAGGGGCCTGAATATGAACTGGTCCTCACCTTCTGCCACTCATTTTCTTGTTTACTCCATCTTAGCCATAATGGACTTCTTGATATTCATTTACTCCATGAGCATGCCAAGCTTGTTCCCACCCCAGGGCCTTTGCACTGGCAGTCCCTCTGCTTGGTTGGCCCTTCCCACAGTGGGCACCATTACAGCATTTTGGACAGGATCGCTTGGTGGGGTTTGCATTTGAAAAGTTTACCACTGTCACTGTATGAGTTAAAAGACCATTGAGTGACCAAATAAGGGGTTACAGTGGCTATAATCAGGCATGGTAGTGGGTACGGAGGGGCAGAGACAGACTCGAGAGTTATTTAGGAAGCAGAACCCACACACCTAGGGGGCTGAATTCCACTGCAAGAAGGAGGTAGGATGTGGGGTCAGAGGCAGTGATCTGGCCTCCCCCACCATTCTAGATTTATTTCATGTCCATTTTTGCTCACTCACCTCTCCTTAGCCACATTGGCCTCTGTGTTTGCTGTATGTTTTGGGCATCTCCATGCCTCAGGCCTCCACACATTGTTTCCCCTATCTGCAATAGTTTCACTCTGCTATAATCTCTTTGCCCACTCCCCACTTGACCTTCTCTGGTGTCCCAGAGAACACTGTCCACATAAGCACTGAACAGTCTCATTCATGGGACTCATGCCAATGGTGACAACTCAGTTTTGCTGTTCTCTTAGTACCAGTCACCCACTTAAGCACTATGTCTGACTCATCTGTATTTAAATACTCAGTATGGCACCTGTATATTAAACTCCTGTTGAATGAATTCTCAGTTTATGAATGAGGTTTATGTGGATACCTTGACATTTTGCCTGATAGCAGTTGGATATAGGAGTCAGGCTCTTTTGTAGAGGGGATGAATTAGGAAGCTTGTCATTACGAGTGAATCTAAGTATTTGAGTCAAGGAACTTGGTGTGGTGGTAGATAGACTTGGCACCCTGAATGCAAGAGGGTGGTCCTCAGGAAGGGGAGTGTCCCAGGACCCCACCCCCACCTCAGGCCAGAGAGAGCCAAGACACCTAGGACTAGGAATCGCAGAGTGCCATCATCACCACAGAAAGGATACTGAGGACTGAGGGAGGAGTAAAGGACAGGTTTTGGGACTTAAAAACCAGACCTGGGGGGCTGGAGGGCCCTATTTGGTCTGTGGTGTGGATTGGCCAGAGTTTTTCCTGAGTAGGCAAGAAGAGTCCAGCTCAGCGAAACTGGTAGGACGTTTTCACCAATTTGTTTATCTTTTCTTTTCCTTTTTTGTAAATAAATCTTTTTATTAATTTTATTGTGTGTGCCTGCATTTGAGTTTTTAAGTCTCTTTTAAGCGCACAGGTGAGAACCCAGGCAGGCACCCCACGGGATTATCCTGTAACAGTTTTTGGCGCCCAGCGTTGTTGGACAGGACACCCGTTGGTAGATCAGCCAGAGATAACGTGTTGGTCACCTTAAGCGCATTTGGTCTGCAGGACACGTGACATGATCATTCTGTCTCCACTCTCGATTATTTTGTTTTTGCTTTTCTCGTGTGCAGTTTTCTATTGTGGGTGTTTTTGGCCCTAAGGAACTTGGCATGGTGGTAGGTGGACTTGGCACCCCGAAGACTGTTCTTGATTTTACTCTGGACTTTGAAGAATGTGGAATTCAAACGTTTTGATCCCTTCAGCTGCTAGAAATACCTACAGCCATTCCTGCCACATTAATAGAGATCTCAGGGCCAAAACAAGGGCGAGGACAAGCCCCTTTGATCCTTCTCACTCTGGGGGCCAGACAAGAAATAGAGAGAGCTCCAGGAGCTTCATCATATGCAAGGGTGGGGGCAGGCAAGGGGCTAGATCTGCTCAGCCTGGAGGTGCTCACGTGGGATTCAAGCCGGTTCCACACAGAGCTCCCCCTCAGGGAGTCTCAGGAAAGCAGACCTTTTGCGTAAAGGACTGTTTGTTCAAAGTCACCCAACAATGAAAATGGTATGTAATGAGCTCCCCATCCCTGAAAGATAAATGACTTTAATGGTAGGGCTGCTGTAAAAAGGTCTGAATGGAGGACTAAGAAACTTTTATTTATTTTTTAAAAAAAACCTTTAAAGTTCTCTTCCCTTTATGAGATGACGTCCTTGCTATTGGACAGGAAATCACTGTTAAATATTTGCTATAGGCTGAACAATGAACGATAGCTGCCATCTGCCTCAGAGGCATCCAAGGGCCCACGAAAGCAGGCTGCTGAGGAGGGGCAGGAGGAAGCTGAGTCATGGGCCTCAAGCAGGGCTTGGCTGCAGGTTTGGGGCCTCTATGGGTATCTAGAGGTGTCTGGCTGCCTGCAGCCCCCAAAAGGGCTATATTTGAACAAGAATCTTTCCCATTGACTCACTGAACTATTCTTACAGCTTATCTGTAGATTTGAAATCTTAGAAAAAAAGTTTTTTTTAAAAATGCCGAAATTTTGATACAAATATGTTTGGTGTCTGTAGTTTTAAGTTGTCTCCAGGGAAATCTAACCTGCAGACAGGGCTGAAAGTCACTGATCTAAATGAATTAGAGAAATGCATATGTAAATAACACACTGTTATTTTTTTTGTATAAAGGAGATCATCAAGTTACTCATTCATATATATTATCTAAGTATAGGGGAGTTTTAGGTATTGTTTGTTCTTGGAAAGACTCTTGTCTGTATTTAATCCATTAAAATACAAATGGAGATATACAACATACAAAGCATGAGGGCATTTTCCTTATCTGCTTAATTTGCCTTTTTTCCCTCCTCTCAGTTGTGCTCTCTTCATGGTACAAAAAAGGAGATAAAAGGAATCATTTCTATTTACATCTTCATTTCATGCTCTGCAAAACGTTTTTCTGTCTGCTCCTCACTTTCATCTCTGCAGAAGCCATAGGCGGAGGCAGAGCCAGAATTGTCATGCCCCGTTTTGTGCACTGATAAACTGCGGCCCAATTGAGGAAAGTGGCTTTTCTGAGTCCACAATATTAATTGGTGGAGGCACTAGCAAAGAAACCCATAATTCCAGCCCCCTTTCTCTGCCTCCTGCCACTTTCCAGTTGCTTTTTTTTCCTAGCTCTTTCTTTCTACTTGAGTTTCCCCTTCCTCTGGTTCCTGCTCTCATCATATGCACATTGTGTAGAGTCAGCTTTGCAAGTTGCCCAAATGTTTCCTCACTCAGGATCTGGGAGCCACACATACACACAACCTACACAACTACAACTCAGGATCTCTGCCAAGAGCATGCCCTTTCCAGATGCCAGGGTGCAGTGACACTTGCAGCATCTCCATCTGGCCCCAGATAAGATAAGAGCAGGGATCAGCACTATAAACAGGACCGATCCTTTCCCAGGTTCAAGTCCCAGCTAACTCAGGCCACATCAACCCAGAATCAGCATGGCCGTCTGCCTGCGGGTGGTCACCCTGGCTTTGGCTGCCCTCCTCATCGTGGAGAGAGGTGAGTGGGCAGAATCTAAACTCTAGCTTGGTGTTGGTAGGTGAGTTTGGGCATGGGGGCGGAGGCAGGCCTGGAAGCACCCCATGAAGTCTTAGTTTTCTGCATATACCTTCTTTCTATACCCTTCACCACGGTGGGGGAAAGTCCCCACCTGGACTAAGAGAAAAGAAAACTGGGTTTAAATCCTGACGCTGGCCCAGGATTGTGAAGACCCCTTCCCTCTTGGGGCCTGTTTCTCCAACTGTAACGTAGGATGTTATTCTAGTTCAAAGCTGTAATGAGCAACTACTGGGCTAGAGATCAGAGAGGCAGAAAGGAAAAGGACTACCTCAGGGCAGATGGGCTGGCTGCAGGGTGGTGGGAGCTGAAGGAAGCCTGACCTAGGTCCTCTGAGCTCCTGTCCACTCTGACAGGTTATGACTATGGCCGAGAGCAGTTCTTCCAGGAAGAATTTCTGATACCACAGGGTTCTGAGAGCCTTCTTCTTCATCTCCCCACCCCTCTCCAATGCACTGGAGTGGTCAATTCCTGAAAACTGTTGTGTTTGTGTGTGTTGGGGGGAGGGGTGGGGAATTGTCCCATGGGGGCAGAAACAAGGAGCCCCAAGAATCTCAGATCTGTAGGGAGGTAGGAGTGACCCAGTGAATGAAACAGCATATGGTAGAGTGAAGGAAGCTGCTGTGGTCCGAATGTGACCTTCCAAATTCATATATTGAAATCCTATGGTGAAGGATGGAATTAGCCTTTTTGTGGTGAAAAGGTGATATATACAGATGTTGATTTATAATGATGTATACCTAAAACCTACTTAATGCTATAAATCAATGTTACTTCAGTTAAATACTAAAAAGACACACTTAACCCACAAGGTGGTGGCATTGGAAGGTATCTGAAAGGGCCACAGGGCCCTATGTATGTGTGGAAAGAGCCAGGCCTGGAGTGAAAGACCCAGAAACCCTAGTTCTGCCCTTCACAGTGCTGTTTCACCTCTCTCTTTCACAAGTTGGTCAAGCTCCCCAGGAAGCACTCAGATGTGCATGCGTTATACTGGGGCGCGCTAGTGGGGATAACATGCATAAGGAGTAAGGGAAACTGACAATAGCAATCCTATGGGACACTTTGGGGATGGGGGGGGCCTTTGGCCTCATCTGAATAGACAAGGGTGTTGGGTCATTGTACTCACATCAATCTGCCCAAGAATATGGCTTGTTCCTGGGTTGGGGATACAACCATGGGTGAGGCAACTCTATTCTGAGGGTAATTCCTAAGAAGGGACTCGCTGTGAGTGCCCAATGCTCCTGGCAGCTGAGGAAATGAGCGCCTCAGTCCTATGGGGGGGATTTGGTTAGCAGACCATGGCATCCACCATGCCGTCTTCCCCTCCCTGTTAAACAGTAGTGAGGGAGGGCTGAGAGTGGCTAATATCAGGTATTCTCAACCTCTTGCACATAAATAACGGAATTATTACTTTTATCACAATCATCACTATTACATGGGACAAACCCAGTGGTGTCCAATAAGGAACAGACTGGACTGTCACCTAATTCTAGACTTTATCTGTCCCTGTAACCCACGGTCACATCAACTTTCTAGGAGCCCCATCGTCCAGTGACACACCACCTTTCTCTTAGCAATTCCAGACTGGATAGTAGCTTTCCTTCAGGTGCCCTGAAGCAGTCCCCAGCCCTCTGGACCGAGGGTGGACATCTCTTAATTCTTGCTGTTTTGCCTTTCAGAAGTGTCAGTATCATCAGAAAAGCTTGTTTTCTCCAGAATGGTAAGGCAGTCGCTTACACTTCTAGCTATCCCTTTGCGGAGGGGGGTCCTGTCATCCAAGCTGGGAAACCAGCTTTTCTTCCCTGTGCTCCTGCTCAGACACCTTTAAGGCACAGAGCCATCCGGGTGGCCTCTTGAGCCTGCATTTTTCCAAGTTAGCCCTTCCAGGCTGAGGAGGGTCTCCCCTATCAAACCTGGCCTCCAGACCACTGAGAGGTGCCCCAGCCTGCTGTCCAAGGTCCCTCCCAGGCTCACTCATACTCTCTACCTTGCATAGTGCAGATGGACAGGCTGTGGGGTTCAGGCCAAAGAGGCAACCCTGGCACACTGAATGGCCTTCTAGAATATGGCAGTCCTTCCTATACACACCCAATCATCTATCTTTTCACTCTGGGGTGCAAATGCCAAGTTGTCCCTGAACCCTAATTCTACCTTGGCCAGGGACCCAAGGCAGTGGCCTTGAGACTTTCATGTAGATAAATAAAGGCTCCAAGCCTCTCCCCACTAGCCACCTCAGCGACTTCTCCCTCAGCTGCCCCCACCTCCCCCCACTCTTGTCAAAAAGCCAAAAACTTTACACACATTATGTCAATTGACTCTGTGAAAAGAACTCTATTTCTTTGATTTTTGTGCAAGAAATGAGGCTCAGAGTAGAAATAGTTCATCCAAGCTTACACAGCTAATCAGTGGGAGAACTCTCGTCTCTAGGGCCTGCCTCCTCACCTAATACTGTCCCGGGTCTAACCCTAACCTCAGGCCTATCCTGAAGCCCTTTCAGTCACTTCTCCAGCTTTCCTACACCAAGGGTCTGATAGGTGGTACAAGCCAGGGTGAGTTCAGGAGCCCGCAAGGGAGAGGGGCCTCCTGGATGGTGGGTGGTTCTGTTGCCTGGGGTCTCCAGTGGGACCAGCAGCAGAGGTTTCAGTGAGACCCTCTCAAGGGTGTGAACCTGTCTCCAGGAGCCTGAGGGACAAACTCACTCCATCCACATAAACACGGTACACACCTGCATGCCCACATAACTGGTACAGGTATACATACCACGGCCACATACACTGTCACACATGTATACAAGAGCAAACATGCCAAGGGTCATTGATTGGTTTCAGGCTCACGGGATACACACTGGAGCTTTCTTGAATCTGGCTCCTCCTTGGAGACCTTCTGACTCTAAATAGAGCCGCTGGGTCCCCCCTGGTTGTCTCCCGACCCCTGAGTACTCTCCCTCCCTTCTCTTCTGCAGCCCATCTGTGAGCATATGACAGAATCTCCGAAATGTTTTCAGACATTCAACCCGGTCTGTGGCACTGATGGGGTCACGTATAATAGTGAATGCCAACTCTGCTTGGCCCGCATGTAAGTTCACTCCCCAACCTCCCCTGTAGCTTGTTTGAGTGGTGCCATCTCTGGTGCATACAAGTTTGAAAGGGGCAAGACTTGATCTGCTTCTTCCTTCCCACACACTTGGCCTGAGAACAGTCCTCTAACAATTCCCTGGAACAGAATGAGCACAAACATAATTCAAAGAAGGCGCATGACTCCGCTGATGGCGGGAGGGGATTGAGTGATAAGGGCAGAAATCTTGGGTTCTTTTCCTTGTTCTGCCCAACTGACCTCATTTGTTCATTTATTCCTCTAGCCAACAATTATTTATTAAGCACTATTAGGTGCTAGACACTAGGCAGATAAGAGGATAAGCTAGACAGCACCACTCGCCTCCTGGGGTATATGGTAAGACTAAGGGGGAAGCAATTTGCAGCCAATTGCAGCCTAGAATGCTAAAGGCTCAAATAAAGCACATACGACAAGGATGAGCGGGGAGGACTTTGTGGAGGAGGTGGCCCCTGAGTCCTAAGGGATAAGCAGAAATCAGCTAGGAGACAGAAAGAACAAGAAAAGGTAATCCCAGATAGAAAAATGAATCTGGAAAAATATAGAAGCAAAAGAAAACTTCTATTTCAGGAAATACACGAGAGCAGAAATGCTGGAATTTAAGAGAATGGGGGAGAGGCAAGAAATGAATAGAGAACTAGGCAAGGCCAGAACATGACGTTGGTACATGGGATGGCCTATTTCATCTCTTTTCTTCGTTAATAAGATCCCTGAGCAAGTCAGAGCTAAGCAAGATGGCAGGAAAGAAGAAAGTTCTTGGAAAATGCAAGACTTCAGATGAACAGGAGCACAATTGGACATTGTCCTTAGAAAATGATAATTAAAGAATCTTGGTTACAAGAATGGTAGAATTGACAGACTGAGACTGGAGGGTAGAGGGGAGAGGTAGGTTTGTGAGGCAATAATGTTTGTGAACAATTGAGTCTCTGGGGCATTCCATTGGAAATGTGCAAGGACAACTGCATGAACAGTCGAGCTGCTCGAGATGAAATTTGCAGCCATAAGCATGTAGTGGTGGCTAAAACCCAGGAAGCTGGAATTTCCCAGGGGAAGGCAGTGCAGGAGGGAAATGCTGTGGAAGAATGTGCCAAGGAACCCCTGGGACCTGCACCGGGTGGGCAGATGCCTCAGCAGGGTGTCTGGATCAACTGAAAGGTATAGTTCCCTGTGTGACCTTATCTTTTCCTCCTGTGACCCTAGGAAAACCAAACAGGACATCCAGATCATTAAGGATGGCAAGTGCTGAGCCTACAGGAGCCCTTTAAGCCAGAAGCTTCAGATGGAGAAGAGTGGTAGAAGCAGAGATGTGATATGAAATAAAAGATCCAGCCCAGTGCAGCCAAGTGGGCTATAGTCTTTGGGGACTCAGGGGAGGCAACAGGGGGGAAGGTAGAATTTTGCTGCCTTCCCTACTCTGAACTTGACATCCTGCAGTGCTCTTCATCCCTCTTGCATGTTCCCCAAAGGTCCCAGGTATCTTCGGCCTTGTTTGTTTGTTTTTTTAAGATTTGTTTTTATTTATTTATTTATTTATTTATTTATTTATTTATTTATTTATTTATTTAAGATCTGGGGTGTAGGCCAGAGATACAGGGGGTATGAGGATTCAACAGAAACAGAGTGGGGAGCAGAACAGGCGGATTGTCTGAAGTGCACTGCTGAGGGGAGCAGCAGCGAGACAGGAGAGGTCTGCTGTGCCATGTGGGTCAGCTCCCCAGCCGGGGCAGGGAGCAAGCCCATGCTGTGGTGGTTGCAGATAACTTAAAACACTTCGACTTTAACCCCACCAGGGAGGCCCGACTCTGCCTTCTTAAGGTGGTCAGGACTCTGTAAGAGGTCAGTCCCGATCCCCAGCACTCTGCCAGTGCTCCATTTTGCCCCAGCCTGGCTGTCACTAATGTTAATAATCTAGATGCAATCTCTACCTTTTTGCCACTGCTAAAATGTGTGGCTCAATCTCTGACAACTTTGGGAGGATGCCACACCCCTCATGGCTTTCTCTCTGGGCTCAAGTCTCCCCAGTGTCACTCAAATGACACCACAACTGATATTCCGGTAGCAGGAAGTGTCCACAGCACAGTACGGCTGACCCGCTTGCTGAATATTGAACCAGGTCTGTAGCAGTTAAAAACAGGTGCTGGCCCAAGTCCTCGAGTGTCCCTCACTGCATCCTGGCCACCCACAGCAGGATGACTCCCAGGCCCTGCTCTGCTCTTTGAGTCAACATTCACTCTGATGGTTGTTTAACATATTGATATCAGATGTAACCCAGGCACACACAGCACAAGTGCACTCACAGTGAGCCACAGAACACAGCATTTGGAAACCCCACCATGGAGCCTTGGCCTGTGGTGTATGCCAAATGTCTTCTTTATTTACTTATTTATTTTATACATATAAGCTGGGGTACAGGCCAGAGACATGGGGCAGCAAGAGAGGCATGGGGAACAGAACAGGCAGATTGACGGAAATACACTGCTGAGGGGAGCAGAGGGCAAGGCAGGAGAGGTCTGCCACACCATGTGGGAATCTCCCTGGCTGAGCGTCGAACTCGCGTCACTGCTGCCATCAGCGCCACAGTGCGCTGCTCAACAGCTGCGCCACCAGGGAGGCCCCTGTCCTCTGTTTTTAATTATTATTTTTATTTATTTATGCATACAAGAATGGGGTATAGGCCAGAGATGTGGGCGGATGAAAGGATTCATCGGAGACAGAGCAGAGCGAACAGGCAGACTGACTGAAATACACTGCTGAGGGGAGCAGCAGGTGAGACAGGAGGTCTGCTGCCCCATGTGGGAAGCTCCCTGGCCAGGGATCAAACGCATGCTGCAGTCACTGCAGATAGCTGCAGAGTGCTGGGACTTGTACCACAAATGTCCTCTTAAGGCAAAAGCCTGTACCAGGAGTCTCTTGATAATGGGGGGTAGGACATATGGGGGAGGATTGTGAAAGGAACCTGGCCAGGTGGGGGCAGGTTCATATAGACTCTGACTCCTGTTCTAGGTAGGCAGATGGAACAGGAAAAACTGTGGGGAAACATACACTAAGGCTGAATGGAAAGTGGTAGAGAAGAGGGGAGGCAGGGAAAGGAAGTAGCAGGCAGGAACCAACATTCCCTGGACCATCGGAATGGGAATGTGGGTAGGAACTGTTACTCAGATTACAAGGCATAAGAACTGGGAGATATTTACAAGCCCTTCTATTGTTACTGGTAACAACAATTTCTGTTTTCTATCTGGAAACATCTTACATAGGAACGATAGAAGATCAAGTTGGACCATGAGGAAACAAAAAGTGAAAATAAGAGGCTCAGACAGATGTTAATTTTTCTTACACATAGACCTATGAAGTATGCTAACTTCATGCTACTTCTATATTATTACTCTGCCATCCTCATCAGTTTCTGCCTCTACATATAAGAGCTGCTCCAGCTCCAGCCATCATGTCTGTATTCCAACCTCGTTTGGAAAGGATAAAAAAGGGTACACTACTACTTTTGAATATGCTTCTCATATGGCGTACACTCTGTTTACATCCCATTTGCTGAAATGTAATATCTTGGTCATGCTAGCACCAGGAGATTGGGAAACAATTATTATATGGTTGGTTGTGTAATAAGCTGCAAATTTATAGGAGGACAGAGTGGATATTGGTCACATCAAAGTTTCTTCCATAGTGGGAAATCCCTCTTATACTCAAGTGGCACAGCTCAGCGAAGCATTTCCTCCTTGACTCTCCCCTCCCAGGTTTCACTAACACAATGAACAATCCTGGATATGCCAGACACCACACTGGAAGAAATACCTAATTTCCCAATTTACAGATGCTAGGAATGACCCTGAGATTTAAGTGTGGGCCCCTAAAGGCACTTTATCTATGACATGTGACCCTGCTGCCCTGGTCATACCTACTTGGTATGACCAAAAATTCTCCTGAGTTTTCCAATTAATAAGGAAACAGGCAGTTTCTCCCTGGTAGTGAAGCTGTAAGATGTGTGAAATAGGGGCTGCTGGCAGCCATGTTTCCTACTTGTGGAAGAAGCAGGACTGAGAGAATGCCATCAGCATGCAGAGAGAGAGATATGGAGTGATTCCAGCCAGTTCCTGAGTTCCTGCGGCCCAGTTGCCCTTGAATTTCCCAAAGTTACATAGGATAGCTTGATATCCAGCTAATACATTTTCTATTTCAACAGTCTCTTTAGAACTAGGTTTCTGATACTTTCAACTAGAAGAGGCTTAACTACAGGATGACAAAGGCTTCTCAGAGGAGATACCTTTAAGCTGTGCCTTGAGGGACTGTAGGAATCACTGACAACCAAGTGTGGAAATCAGCAGTTCTCCTGCCCACCTGTGACTATGCAGGTGCCTCTCTTTTTCTTTCTCCTTTTAACAAACGTGTCCTTCCAACGTGTTAAAAAAAAAAAAAAGACAAAGCATGGAAGCCTTTGGCCGTACCAGACTGACCATACCCAATTTCACAAGCTTAGTCAGGGGGGACTGCGTAGTACCTGGATGGAAGACAATGTGTAGGAGAATTCTTCCAGCTCTGTGAGGCTGAAGGATGTATGTGGGAACCACAGATCCCACTTATAGGTAGACTTGATTATGTGCCATTAATGTCATGTGCAGGAATGTTCTCTCCCTTCAAAGTCAGAAACACCCTGTGGATATGCAGAGCTGTGGGGGGGGGGGGGGCTGTGTACACAGGCCTAGGCACCCCTGCACACCTACCCAGCAGGTCACATCTTCTCAACCCTGAAATAAGACAACGACTGTTAAATGCTGTAAATTCTAATGTTGCTAGAGCTCCAGTGGCTAAGTGCAGCTGTGGGAATTACACTCTTGATGTGTGATTCACTCATTTTCCAAATATTTATTAAGCACCTACTCTAAACCAGACAATGTGCTTGAAATATGTTATTAACAAGACAAAGAAGCCCCTTAACTCAAAGTTACAGTCCAGTGTAAAAAGCAAATATTAATCAAATGATCCTATAAATAAATCACCACAGATTATGATAAATGCTGTTTATCATAAGGAAAAGTTATGGCAAGCTACAAACAGATGAGCTTGATACGTTCTCAATAGTAGGTGAGGTTTCTTCATAGAAGACAAGTTCTGAAGGAAGAATAGGAGTTGCCTAGCAAAGGGCTGGGAGTCAGGGGAAGGATGGTGAGGAGCTGCGCAAGCACAGGAATGGGGTACGCAAAGACCCTGAACAGGAGAGTGCACAGAACATTTAAAGTCCTGACGGACAACCAGAGTGGCTGGCAACGACGGGCAAGCAGGAGCATGGCCTGAGATGAGATGGGACAGGGTATAAGGTGGATTTTACCCTTTATCCTAAGAGAAATGGGAGCCACTGAAGGTTGCTAGTGTGGGACCGCCACAGTAAGATTTGCACTTCATAATCACTCAGGATGCTGTGTGAAGAATGAACGGGAGAGGGCCAACATGGAAGGGAGAGGCAGAGAGAAGAGAGAGGAGAGAAATGTGTGTGAGCACCAGACCCAGAGTGGGCTGAGAGGCAGGACAGTGGAGATTAAGAGCACGTGCTAGATCAAACTGTTCAGCTTCATGTCCTGGTTTTGCCACTTACACAAAAGCAAATTACCTATGTTCTGTTTTCTTGTCTCTAAAATAGGAATAGTATTTGTCTACATCCTAGGTTATGTGAGGATAAAACACCTAAAGAACTTAGGATCTGGCACACAGTAACTCTTCATTAAATTTGCGGCCTGAGGCCACACAGCTACTATGTAAAAACAAATTTTGAACTGCTGTGTTTAAAGTGAGGGGTGTGATGGGCTGGGCCCACGCTTATCCACTAGTCTACCCCTACCACCACCTTGCTTTAAGTCCCATCCACGAAGTCTCAAATCCCTGGGACTTCAGTGGATCCCCCTCTGCCAAATCAAGTCAGCCTCAGAGAGTTGTCGGGAGCACTCCTGGACACTGTGTAGGAAGAGGAGGAAAGACAGCAGCTGACCTGTTCAAGAGTTCGAGGGCCACTTTTGACTTTATTAAATTTATAAAGTATAACCACAATCACAGAAGGCTTTTGCTTTTTGAATTTTATATAAAAATAAGTTTAAACATCCTTTTACTTGCTGGCATATATACCAAATTTTTTTAAAAGGGGGGAATTAGGGGATGGGCTTCCCTGGTGGTGCAGCAGTTAGGCGCTGTGCTGTGGAGCTGTTGGCAGTGGTGATGCAAGTTCAATGCCCGGCCGGGGAGATTCCCACATGGCACTGCAGACCTCTCCTGCCTCGCCCGCTGTGCCCCTGAGCAGTGTATTTTCCATCAATCTGCCTGTTCTTCTCTTCACTCTGTCTCTGGTGAACCCTCTCGCCGCCCCACACCTCTGGCCTGTACCCCAGCTTGTATGCATAAATAAGTATTTTTTTTAAAAAGGGAGGGGGAATTAAGGGAGACCACAAATGGATGGGGAAATGTTAGAAGTGTCAACAAAATGCCCATGAAGAAACTCCTGAGAAGTTTTGGCTGGCTTCAGCACCGGTTGCTTTATTCACTCTGGCTCCCCTTTCTGCCCTTCCTAAGCCACAGCCTAACCTGGTTTCGAGCAGAGGCTCAGTAAATACTGGGTTCTAACCTTTCAGAGATCAGCTGGAAGTCCAGGCATCAACCTTAGATGCCATCCCAGGAGTGGGCCCCTGAGATCTCATGGCCTGAGGCACTCACTGGGAGGTAAGGACAGGGTCTGTGAACTAAACACCCAGCCAGCTGTTTGGCAGTGAGGTCACAATGAGGGACACCTGGACTATCTGTATGCCAAACACCTGCTCCTGGCCATTCCCAACATTCCTGACTAGATGCCACCTCCTGGTGATTCTGGTTTACATCTACGGGATTACGGGATCACAAGAACAAAAAGGACATCCAGTATCTGAAAAATCAGGGTGGGCTATAAAGTGGAACTATCCCAGGACAAACCAGAGTTCTCACCAGGCCAAAGGAGCTAGAAAGACTTGGGCAGGGAAGCCTTCTCCAGGCAAGGTGTGCTGCTGACAGTTCAGTCACACAGAGACAGGATGAGAAAACAGAACCACTTAAGGTTGCAAAGACAATACTTGTTCGTTGAGAATAGTTGTGGCAGTAAGAAAACCGGCAATCACCCAAATGACCCCAAAATCCTGGAGAAATCAGGTGACTTCTGTTCCAGAGAGGAAATAGCTGATGGTGCTGTTCTTCAGAGCCCCTCCCACCTAACCTCACTCGGCTAGTGCCAAGTTTGTAGACTGCAGTCGCTCTGTCTCCTGGCAGATGTTCTGCTCCACTGTGTCACACTCAGCTAGAAATGCCTGGAAGACAAATGCAAGGTAGTGAGGGTCTATCCAAGACTAGCTAGCCCCTGCCCATGAAAGGCCCTTTCTTTGTTCAGCCATTCTGAGGAATCCAGAAAAAGACTGTGCAGAAATAGAGATGGCCTGGGCTCCAAGATTAGGGGAGGGAGGTAAAGGGATACACTAGACCAGGGTTTCTAACAATGCTCTAAGCCTACAACCCCAAAAAGGGTGGTGAGGACAGAAGGCCATGCCTTGGGGCCACTGTACTGCAACTGCACAACTTCAGGGGACATTGTCCAATGAGTGGTGCCTTCTGGAATTGTGTAACATGTCAGCCTCATCTGCTCTCCAATGATCTTCCTCCCTAAATTGTTGCAATTTATATATAATTACAGGGGCAGGAAAGAGGCTCCTGTCTAATATTCTGGGTTCATGTTGAGAAACAACAACCAAAAAATGGCCATGCCACATACCACACATCTCTCCTGCCCTACTGTAGACACATAATAAACACACCAACAAGCCAACACATTACACTTCGTAATGCTCTACCCACAACTCACCTGAATCTTTTTCACCAAACCCTTCCTTTTCAGTCTACTGTCTTTGAAATTTTCTGGCAGAATCTACGGAAGAATAAATTGACACATGAACAGTTTTCAGTAAAAGTTTACATGTGTCTGAAACAACCATGCATGATGCGTAAAATGTGTCACAGGTAACCGATATCCAACATGGCCTTTCTCATGGCTATTGCCCCTATAAAACTCCCTTTGTTCTCAATGTGTACCATGGAAACTAACTTGTAATATGGACTTTGTCCTTTCACTTTCCTATGTATGGTTACTATGTTCTGCCCAAAGTATAAGCTCACCCCAACCCCAAGCAGAATAGTTCATCCTCAAGAATGAGGCATCATGCTGGAGATAATCATTACCTTCATCTATAAAAGGCAACATGACATCAATGATTCCCAACAGTCTCATGAGAGGCTGAGTCTGACTGAACTATTCTGTACAGATAATAAGCTCTGCGACATAAATAAGTCATATAAAATATAAGTAAGTCATATAAAATTAGAAAAGTGTTTCTCTGACCATGAGACCATGGAAAACTTGGGTCTTAGCTTCATGAGAATTAAGGATTCTACTAGTATACGAATAATTAAAAATGACAAAAGCCCCATGTTGGTGGAATGAGTGTGCCTTGTAATCAGAACTGTCTTATCTTTCTGTGTATTCACCTAGGATCTAGCAGTGTCTGGCACATAGTAGGTGCTCAATATCCTCTGGTAACAGGCTTGCTCAGAAAAAAAGATTGCGGTAAGGAGAGTGAAACTGAAATATAAGCAAAGGAAAATATAAGCAAAGTTCTTCTCAGCTGAATATTTAATTACCAGTGCGTCAATCTCCTCCAAGATCTTCATAAATTGCTCAATTGTGGCTTTTACTCTCCTGTTGAGTTTGCAAAGAGCTTCAGCTTGCAAATCTTTAGCCAGAAAACCCTGTGGAGGAATAACATAATATTGCAAGGGTTCCTTGAGGCGCACAGAAAACCCCAAGCGAAGGAACTGATGAAGTAGCCACATCTCTCTCTTTTTTAAAGATTTATTTGTTTGTTTAATTATTTATTTATACAAGAGCTGGAGTGTAGGCCAGAGGTGTGTGTAGCGGGGGGGTTGGAGATGAGAGGATACACCAGAGACAGAGTGGGGAGCAGAACAGGTAGACTGACTGAAATATACTGCTGAGAGGAGCAGCGGTCAAGACAGGAGAGGTCTGCTGCGCCACGTGGGTTGCTCCCTGGCCGGAGTTCAATCTTGTGCTGCAGTGGTTGCTGACAGCTTCATAGTGCTGACACTTAACACCTTGTGCTACCAGAGAGGCCCAAAGTGGCCACATCTTAAGGCCACATTGACATAACAGGCTAGACCCACACAATTTCAGACCCACAATTTCACCTTGGAAAAAACAGAAAGGGGGCCTCCCTGGTGGCACAAGGGGTTAAGTCTCAGCACTATGAAGTTATCAGCAGCCACCACAGCACAAATTCAATCCCTAGGAGCTTCCCACATAGCGCAGCAGACCTATCCTGCCTCGCCTGCTGCTCCCCTCAGTAGTGTATTTCAGTAGATCTGCCTGTTCTCCCCACACTGTCTCTGGTGAGTCCTCTCACCCTCGCACCTCTGGCCTACGCACCAGTTCTTGTATGCATAAATACATAAATCTTTTTTAAAAAAAAGAAAGGTTGGCCTTGAGCCAATCCAAGCACTGTTACAGGCCACAGGCATCTCTATCTCTTGTGGCTCACTGGGGCTTGCAAATTTCTTCTAAGGCCTGACTCTGGTGAAGCCAGAAGCGTTTACCTGCATAGAGGAGTCAGACGTCAAAGAGCACAGGGTTTATAGTTTCATGGGGCTCGGCTTAAATCCTGTCTGCTATTTAATGATCAGTGATCTTGAAGAAGTTACCTAACCTATCTGGGTCCCAGTGTCCTCATCTTTTAAATGGAAATTATGATACCCATACCCCAGTGGTTACATGAGGACAAAGGGCAATAAAGACATTAACATAAACCCTGACATAGACAGTGCTAACAAATGGCTGCAAACACATTATTTTTATTAACTGTCTTACTGTTGAGTCACATTGTTTAGCTTAATGGCCAGTTAGCTGGTAACAACAGGGGGTAGCAGGGATCTCTGAGATATTTATCAAAGCCAAGACCTACAAATGCAGATTTTTTCTTTTTTCTTAAAGATTTATTTATTTATGCATACAAGCTGGGGTACAGCCCAGAGGCGTGGGGCAGCGAGAGGGTTCACCAGAGACAGAGCAGGGAATAGAACAGGCAGATAGACAGAAATACACTGCTGAGGGGGGCAGCGGGCGAGGCAAGAGAGGTCTGCCGCGCCATGTGGGAATCTCCCTGGCCGGGCATCGAACTCGCGTCACCGCTGCCGACAGCTCCACAAGTGCAGCGCTTAACTGCTGCGCCACCAGGGAGACCCTACGAATACAGATTTGACAATATGTAGCAAAAGCTTTACCTATCAGCCAGCAATTCCACTCAAAGAATTTATCCTACCAAAAAAAAAAAAAAAAAAAAAAAAGGTCAAAGATGGATTTTTTCCCAAGGACATTCAAAGAAGCTTTATGCACAATGGGAAAATGTTGGTTGATAAACAAGAGAATAGTTAGGTAAACTATGATATATTCATTTATGATGAAATATTATGCCAAGTTTTAAAAAGTATGGTCATTTGGGAGTAGGGATCAAATATTTTATTGAGGGGCTTCAGGAGAGGATCAAAGGGGTATAGCACAACAGAGATCCCATGTCTTTAGTCCTATTGGGATCTCCCCAGTTTTACAGCTGCTGAAAGCTGCTGATCATTTTTAATGATATAGGAAAAAGTTCAATTTTTTATTCAGTAAGATAACAATTCACAAAGTATACATAAATTGCTAGTATTTTTTTAAGGAAAAATACATTCCAGTCTTTAGAAATTGTTATATTTGAGTGAGGTCTTGCAGGTAATTTTTATTTTCCCTATAAGTGTCTTCACTTTATTAAAAATATGTACAATCACAGCATGTATTACTTTTGTAATTAAAACACAAACATATATCTGGGCCTCCCTAGTGGTGCAGCATTTAAGCGCTGTGTTGCGGAGCTATCAGCAGCGGGAACACCAGTTCAACACCCAGCTGGGGAGATTACCACATGGCGCGGCAGACCTTTCCTGCCTCGCCCACTGCTCCCCTAAGCAGTGTATTTCCGTCGATCTGCCTGTTCTGTACCCCACTCTGTCTCTGGTGAACCCTCTCGCCACCCCACGCTTCTGGCCTGTACCCCACTTTGTATGCATAAATAAATAAATCTTTAAAAAAATAAAAAACAAACATATATGCATTAATGTCACAAAATGTAATTGGGAGAGAAATAAATTGTTTGGAGCTGTACCTAATCCTTACTTGGCTCCATCTCTAATACAAGATATTGAATGATCCCTTACTAAGATCATGCTCAACTTGAACTTTCTATAGAATTAAATGTTCCCTTGCCAAGCACATTGCAACAGACTAGACTGAGAGAAGCCACCTATTCTATTTCAGACATTCGGACCCTAGCCGGGCAGGTGCCCTCCTGGGAACGCAAATAGATGCTGGCTGGGGTTTGACTGCAACAGTGACTTAAAAATCATCTAGTATGGGGAAGGAGAGAGGTAACAAAGGTGAGGAAAGAGCACAATAAACTAAGTTCATGAGTGATTTGGGAGTGGGAATTTTATGAGGTCTACACCTGGGGGACAAATCAAACATTATACAAAAATGAACAACGATGTAAAAATAGAATAATAAAATAAAGCACCTAGTATGTGTCAGGCTCAAACTACACTGTTTAAATCCTCACAACTTTAAGAGGGAGGTACCACCATTATTCCCTTTTTATAGAGAAGCACTTGAGACAAAGGCAAACTTATCCAAAGTGAAAGAGTAGAGCCAGGATCTGAACTCAGAAAGTCTGACTACAGAGGCTGCCCTGGTAACCACACAGTTGTGACTCCACAAAGGTCTACTAGAAGACAGAAAGTCAAAGTTTACAAAGAGAGTTACCTGCTGAATCCCAGTAAGTTCTTTATTTAATTCTTCTAGTTGGTGAGCTATCTTCTCCACAGACTTCTCCAAATCTTTCAACTTCTTCAGCTCAGCCTCTTCCTCTGGACTATTCTAAAATGTTTAAGAATAAAATGAAGTTAATAATTAAGAACAGTATCCTCCGTCAGGAAATAAAACCTGACCACAAATGAGCAAATATAGTCTCAGAAAATATCATCTTACTAAAAAGGAGAATGGTGGTATCACACTCCCAGCCTTCAAACTATACTACAAAGTCATAATAATTAAAACAGTATGGTACTGGGACAAAAACAGACACAGACCAATGAATTCAAATTGAACAACCAAAAATAAAGCCAAATATATATAGACAACTAATCTATGACAAAGGAGTAAAGAACATGCAATGGACAGCCTTTTCAATAAATGGTGTGGGAACAACTAGACTACCACATGCAAAAGAATGAAATGAGACTACCACTCACACCATACACAAAAACCAACTCAAAATGGATAAAAGACTTGAAGACCTGAAACCATAAAATACATAAGAGAAAACAGGCAAAACACTCCATGACATACACCTCAGAAACATCTTTGAGCACTCATCTCCAGAAGCAAAGAAAATGAAGGAAAGATTAACAGATGGGGGCTCCCCTGGTGGCACAATGGGTTAAGTGCAGTGCTGTGGAGTGGACAGTGGCTATAGCACAAGTTCAATGCCCAGCTGGGAAGATTTCCACGTGGCATAGCAGACCTCTCCTGCCTCATCCACTGCTCCTCTCAGCAGTGTATTTCAGTCAATCTGCCTGTTCTACTCCCCAGTCTGTCTCTGGTGAACCCTCTCATTGCCCACACCTCTGGCCTGCACTTCAGCTTGTATGCAAAAATAAATAAATCTTTATAAAGAAAAAAATTAACACTTGGAACAACATAAACTAAAAAGCTTCCAGACAGAAAAAGAGACATAATCAAAACAAAGAGACACCCTACTGATTGGGAGAAAATATTTGCTCCCCAGGACCTCCCTGGTGGCACAACGGGTTAAGTGTAGCACTACAAAGCTATCCAGAGCCACGGCAACATGAGTTCGATACTCGGCCAGGGAGATTCCCACATGGAGCAGCAGACCTCTCCTGCCTCGCCCGCTGCTCCCCTCAGCAGTGTACTTCAATCAATCTGCCTGTTCTGCTCCCTGCTCTGTCTCTGGTGAAGCCTCTCACCACCCCACACCTCTGGGCTATACCCCAGCTTGTATGCACAAATAAAGAAATCTTTTTTTTTTTACTGTTATTTATGTCTTTTACATTTTGTATTCCCCTTGGGCAGCCCACCACCAATTCACCCGTGATCCATCTCCATGGTCCCCTGTATTCTCCTCTCTTCCATTTGGTGCCCTTATCCTCCCCTCCCCCCACACCCCTCACCGCTGAGTGTCTCTCTCCCACCCGGCCTCCCTATAGTCCTGTTATAAGTGAAACCATTCGATATTTTTCTTTTTCTTTCTGGCTTATTTCACTGAGTATGATTCCCTCTAATTCCATCCATGTCGCTGCAAATTGCATGTGTTTATCTTCTTTCCATGCTGAATAGTATTCCATTGTGTATATGTACCACATC
>PVIJ01007889.1:0-78768 GCA_004024925.1 Scalopus aquaticus | reverse complement strand
TTTCCCAGTTGGTAGGGTGTCTGTTAGTTTTGGTTAATGTCTCTTTTGCTGTACAGAAGCTTTTTATTTTGATGTAATCCCATCTGTTTATCTTGTCTTTCACTTCCTTCGCTTTGAGGGATGTGTCTTTCAAGATTTTGCTGAGATGTATGTCATGTAGAGTTTTGCCTATATTTTCTTCTATACATTTTATGGCTTCGGGTCTTACGTCCAGGTCTTTTATCCATTTTGAGTTAACTTTTGTGCAGCGTGTGAGGTAGTAGTCTAGCTTCATTTTTTTTGCATGTGGCTGTCCAGTTTTCCCAGCACCATTTATTGAATAGACTGTCCTTGTTCCACTGCATTTTCTTTGCTCCTTTGTCAAAGATTAGTTGTTCGTAGATATGTGGCTTTAAGTATAACAAACTAGAGGATATGGACAAATTTCTAAAACTACAATCACCCCAAACTAGACAATGAAGATATAGAACACCTAAACAGACCAATCACAAGTAGTGAAATTGAAACAGTAATTAAAAACCTCCCCCAAAACAAAAGCCCAGGACCAGATGGTTTCACAAATGAATTCTACCAAACATTCAAAAACGAAATAGTCCCTATATTACACAAACTCTTTTAAAAAATCGAGAAGGAAGGAGTACTACCAAACACATTCTATGAAGCAAATATTACTCTAATACCGAAACCAGACAAAGACAATACAAAAAAAGAAAACTACAGACCAATCTCCCTAATGAATACTGATGCAAAAATATTTAACAAAATCTTGGCCAATAGGATCCAACAATGTATCCATAAGATAATACACCACGACCAAGTGGGATTTATTCCAGGGACACAAGGATGGTTCAACATCCGAAAATCAATCAATGTAATCCAACACATCAACAAAAAAAAAAAATAAAGACCATATGATCATATCAATAGACGCTGAGAAAGCATTTGACAAAGTACAACACCCATTTATGATAAAAGCCCTTGAAATCCTTGGGATAGAAGGAACATACCTCAACATAATAAAAGCCATATACGACAAACCCACGGCCAATATTATCCTCAATGGTGAGAAGGTGAAGGCCTTTCCCCCAAGATCAGGAACAAGGCAAGGATGTCCACTCTCACCATTACTTTTCAATATAATACTGGAAGTCCTAGCCAGAGCAGTTATACAAGAGAAAGACATTCAAGGGATCCAAATAGGAAAAGAAGAAATTTAACTGTCTCTATTTGCAGATGATATGATAATATATATACAAAACCCTAAAAACTCCATAGAAAAACTACTCAAAATAATAGACCACTTCAGTAAAGTATCAGGATACAAAATCAATGCACAAAAATCAGTAGCCTTCCTCTATGCAAACACCCAATCTGAAGAAGAAGAAATTAAGAAATCCATCCCCTTCAAAATAGAAACCAAAAAATTCAAGTATCTGGGAATAAATCTAACAAAATGCATAAAGGACTTATACAAAGAAAACTACAAAACTCTGTTGAAAGAAATAGAAGAAGACACAAGAAGATGGAAAGGCATCCCCTGCTCATGGATTGGAAGGATTAACATTATCAAAATGGTAATCCTACCAAAAGCAATTTACATATTCAATGCTATTCCAATAAAAATCTCAATGACATTCTTCAAAGAAATAGATCGACTACTGATGAAATTCATATGGAACCACAAAAAAACCTCGCATAGCTAAAGCCCTACTAACTAAAAAGATGCTGTAAGTTCTTTGCCATATCCATCAGATGTTAACCATTTTATGGTGCTCTATCTGCTAATTTTTTTTTCAACTAAGAATTTTCCCCCTTTGATTTAATGTAAGGCAGCTTCTCTAGTGAACAAAACAGATTGGGATAGTCAGACAGATAATGCCGTGCACCCTCAAATAATGCTTCTTAAGAGCTGGTTTATTAATAGTGAATATCTCATTTACACTTTGGGTTGGTTAATTTTTAGGTGAGTATTTTGTAATGGTTTCTAAACATTCCCCATGAGATTAAGTTCCAGCCACCTAATTACACCATTGTGGCAATTTAATAATGCAAATTCATTGATAGAATATGCTTTCTTGCAATACTTCCCTACTCCCCTTCTCATGCTATTTTCAGGTAAACTATATGCATTAAAACCTTTTCTCAGGACTTGATTCTGGAGTATGCTTACTAAGAAAAAGGTCTTTCAACCTACTGAAGTTTTTATATTAGTTATCATATAGTTTTTATGTAATATCTATTTAGTTTTTCTTATTTTCAGTATACATCAATTAATCATTGATACAAACCATCCCATAATTTATAAGCAAGTCACTCAAACTTAATGGCATAAAAATATACATACATATATGTATATATGTATATCTATTCATATATAAAATGAGAATGGTCAGTATGGACACAAACATGTATTAATGTATTTATGTGCAATTTTATGCCATTAAAGTTATATATATATGTGTGTATGTGTTTGTGTGTGTTTGTGTATGGTTAGTGAGACAGTGGGTAGTTCTGCTACATTGTGTGAGTTACTCATCTGTCTGCTCTCAGCTGCAGGCTGAGTAGGTGTTTCTGCCAGTCTGTTATGGACTTCCTTATACAGTTAGGTGTTAGCTGGATCTGGTTGGACTCGAATGACCTCTGATGGGAGGGAGAACTGAACTTTTTTCTATGTGATTGCTCAGCCTCCAGCAGGCTACACTTTTTCATGATAGTAGCAGGGTTCCAAGAGATAAATCAAAAACATGCAAGGTGGACAATACTGTCACTTTTGTCAAAATTAACTGGCCAAAGAAAGTCTTAACAGCTAAATAAGATGATAAACTCCACTTCCTGATGGCAAAGTTGCAAAGCACATGGAAAGAGCAAAGACATAGCATGCTTAGCGAATCAAGGCCATTTTTGTAGTAATCTGTCATTAAATCTTAATTTATCACTTTGTCTATTAAGTGTCTTTGTTTTAAACAGTTTTTACTCCAATCTGTGCCTCTGTACTTTGAAACTAATTTTATATTCTTCATTCCTCTCTTGTGTTTATTTTTGATGATTTTCAAAGTGCTATGAGTTCCTTTTTTTCTCTTGCATATTTACACTCTACTACATTTTTTTTACTTATGTTAGTTACTACTTTTCCTTTCTTTACTTCTTGAATTAAAACCATAGTACTTGACTGTAATTTGTAAACAACATATCAATCATTTCATCTTCTGAGATGTAGATCTCCTGCCCCAATTTTGTAATCTTCCACTCTCTGTTCAGCTAAGAGAAAATATTGCTAATATTACTTCTTACCTTTTTTCTCCTTCTGTCCTCCTCTGTCCGGTGAGATATTAGAATTGTTTTTCCTCCTTTCATGGTTCAAAATCTGTTAGAACTTTTCCCATAGCAATGGTTCTATTTCCTTTACATATTTGACTTATAAAAAATTATCTTATCAAGTTAGCATAGTTCAAGTTACTATTTATGATTGTGCAAGTTATGCATTGTGCAACTCGAAGGTAGACATTTATCTGATCTTCATCCTGTGTTTGTATATTTATTTCAATATTTTCTGCATATAGTAGGAAAATACTTAGAAGCACCAATTCATACCACTATGTCAGGTGGTCTGGGCCCAATGGAGTCACGTAATAATACATCTAACCTCAGGTAGTATGGTTACTGAAGAATTCTTGGCCGCTCCAAATACGCTTTTGGTTTTTTTTTTTGCAATATGAGGAGAGGGAATATATGAAGTCATTCTCTCGAGTGGTAGAAAAGTAAATGGATAATTTGTTGAAGACAGAGCCCGACTGGGATTAGGATTTTTTTTTTTTTTCTAATTAGAACAGACAACATGGTCATGGATTTTTCTTTCCTTTTTAAAAACTCCTCCAGCTTTAGTAGCTACACAAGGGCAGGGCAGGAATGCGAAGCAAATTAAATTTAATCAGACCTGTATTAGGTAAGGGACTTGAAGAAATGCAAAAAGGTGATCATAATGAAGGGATATTCTAAATTACACTAAAATTGACGTGTATAATTGATAGTAGAATGAAAATGTTGCATAATATTTATTTTTAAAGATTTATTTATTTATGCCTACAAGAGTTGGGGTATAGGCCAAAGGTGTGGGGAGGTGAGAGGATTCACCAGAGAGAGTAGGAGGCAGAACAGGCAGATCGACTGAAATACACTGCTGAGGGGCGCAGTGAGCAAGGCAGGAGAGGTCTGTTGCACCATGTAGGTTAGCTCCCTGGCTGGGGATCAAACACTTGCTGTAATGTTTGCTGATAGCTTCATATTGCTGAGACTTAACCCCTTGCACCACCAGGGAGGTCCTGTTGCACAATTTTTAAATTAAATTATTGTCTTACATCATTGTATAAATATTTAAATAAAATATAAAGCTTGGGAAAAAGTTGGACTTGCTGGAATTGCTAAATCTATACTGCAAAACCAATAAAGACACATAACATTTATGTTAATGGAATGAAAGATACTTGTGGTAAAGTCTGAAAGACACTCATTGTATGAAGAACATTTTAAACTATAACTGTTAATGCAAATTTAAGATGTTATTATACTGTATGTGACAATATTAATTCAGACTATATCATTTCAACTCTGATCAATTTCAGTGGATGTATGTGGAAATATTTTGACTTACGGAAAATCATGGAATATTTTTATAGCTATGAACTTTAATTGCACAGGATATATCAGTCAAGGTATTTAACTGTTACTAATAAAAAAGTAAGATGCTAATAAAAAATGACAACTGACATAGGGCAACATTTTAAAACAATGATTTACAAAAAAAGAAATTATACAGAAGAAAGAAATTAAATACGACTATCAGTTTTTTCAATCCGTTAATTGAAACTACATTAGGTTTTTTCCCTTAGAAAATTCTATAAATTTCCACGTAGATTTATTTAAATTTGGAAATAGCTCTATATAGCAAAATTTGAAATATGACACATTATCTTTATAGTAAATATAGTTTTCAACATATTCTAAATTTGTTTCGATTCAATGGAATTTTACTGTACAGACTTGTTAGATGACTATTTGTCTTTAGCTTATTTCTCTCTCATCATCTGACATTTAAATGAAAAGATGTTACTTTAAAAATAGTCTAGTCTTTGTACTAGAAAGGTTTTCTTTCTTTAAGCTTTCAGACACTCAGTGTATTCACCAGGAGTTGACTGTTATAAATGATTTATCAATTTAAAATACTGATATAAATTTAGAAAAGTAATTATGAATCTTGAGGAAATTATTAAGAAATATTACCATTTTACGGTCATTGATCAATTTGTATAATTAACCCATCCCTAATATTTAAATAAGGCCCTGTAAGTAATTTGATCCTGGATCATGCATTGATACCAGTGTAGGACTGTAAACTATAAAAAGTGTTGAAAATGAAGTAGGTAAACAGATGATGTTATAGATTCCTCTTTATAGTGAAAAGTTGTCTTCTTGCCATTTAACAATTTCATGCAATACCTATAATTTTTCTTTTATAAACATAGATTTTAAATTCTAAAGATGAATATATTTTATTAATTTCTGGATTTAATAAATGTTTTCTAAAACATTCATTTAAAATATATATTCACTATATTCTATAAAGAATCATATACTCAGTATAATACTCTTTCTACCTGCTAAAATTCCAAGTTATCTTTCTTAGACCTTTAGAGAAGAAAAATAGCTTATTTATGATTTTGGCAACCTTTACTTATTTAAATTGTATTTTATTGTGCTTTGTGCCATTCAGCCTGAAGGAAATTCAAGAAAGTAAAATGAAGGCAAAACAGAAGTTAAATTTAAGTTGAAGCTAAAATACATACATTTAAGCATATATACTTTTGGTAGTTGCACAATTGTCAACATATCTGAAATGATCATTTAGTAAAATTCTTGTAAAGTATAATAAAGAAGATTTTCTAATTAATGCCATTCACCGTTAACTCTACTAAGCATACTGTCTATAGAACCAGAGAAGAGTAGCAACCTCCTTTGCTAGTCATTAGGCTTGTCAAATATCAGCTCTACAACCTTAGGAGGACATGACATCTATTCTAACCCTGGAAACTTACTAGTTCTGACTAAAGAAGCTAGACAGCAGAAAGTACATGCTGATGATTAAATCTATATAATACTAAAAAATATACAATACTGATCTATATAGACAGAAATCAGAATATTGGTTGCCTAGTTTGGGGGAGTTGAATGGAAAGAGGTAGAGAAAACATTTTGGGGTGAGGGGCAAGTTACTTTTTATCTTTATCCGGTTGTTAGTTACACAGGACTGTTGGTTGATATTCATTCATTGGGGTGAATACAAAGGCTTGTGCATTTTGTTGTATACTGAATAGCCAAAGTCTTTCCAATTACTGCGTGGTCACACACGATATAGCTTCACTTCGTAATATTTACCTGCACATTCATTGTATCCCAGACATATATACATACCTCCATGGTTTTGTTTTGAATATTCAAACATATATTACTGACCTTGATACTTTTACTTCCACATTTTTTTTCTTTTTTGTAAGATACCACTTGGATTATTCTCACATCTCTTCAGATCTTTGCACAGACATCACCTTCTCAGAGAGGACTCCCAAGACAACATTTAAAATTGCACTCTGTCTCCTCCTCCTTTACTCTTCTTTATTTTCCTCCAAAACACTTGTCAAATCCTGACATTTCATACATTTCCTGTATTTGTTTATGTCTCCCATCAGGCTTTATGCAAGTAGGATTATGTTTTTTCTCTTCACTCTTCAGTATCTAGAATAGCATCTGGCACCTATTAGAATTTGATTACTATTTTTGCATACATGAATTTGAGTTGCAGACTTTCTTCAAATGGCTAGGTAAACTTCCACATATTAAAAAGAAGCAGTCAAACACTGCTATTGTCCTGCATACCTTTTTTTTTAAAAGATTTATTTATTTATGCATACAAGAACTGGGGTGAAGGCCAGAGGTATGGGGTGGTAAGATAATTTACCAGAGACAGAGTGGGGGGAAGAACAGGCAGATCCACTGAAATACATTGCTGAGGGGAGCAGCTGGTGAGGCAGGAGAGGTGTGCTGCACCATGTGGGAAGCTCCCTGGCCAGGGATCGAACTTGTGCTGCAGTGGCTACTGATAGCTTCATAGTGCTGAGACTTCACCCATTGTGACACCAGGGAGGCCCTGTCCTGTATATCTATGAAGAGAGGTGTGGTCCTGAAGGTTTGGCCTTGTTGCCGATGGGCAGATCACTGGCCACCATATGCCATAGCTGTGTGGAGACATCTGAGGGGCTTTGCTCAATGCGTGTTCTCAGAACTCAAAACATATTTTATTACATGTTGTTTTCTTTAGAGGAGAAAACTATTTCTCTTGCTGAGAAACTAATGCTTTATGGCTCTTTATTATGTAGTCAGAAGTTGAAAAGGACTTAAAGGAATAATTCTTCTATCTATTTCCATCAGTGCTCCTAATCTCTTTTGGCTTTCTCTGAAATGCCTGAAGTTTCAGATTCCTGGGCCTATTTAGGGTGCTACAGAGCATATAGATTTATTTTTTTTATATAGCTTCCTACTTACAATTTCTTTGCTATAGTGTTTTCCCCAAATTTCTTAATTCAGAAATTCTTCTTTACAGTCTTTTATTTGTTGCTGTTATTAATACCTTTTTCCCCATTGTCATGATTTCATTGATGTCTCAGATGGAACATATGATAACCATGTGTGCACAATCCATCATCTTAAATTAGACATCTTTGTTATATTTTTTAATTAGGCAGAAACTAGTCCCAGGCTAATTCTTCACAACTATGAACCCTAGCCAATACCTGCCATCACTTTCCTTTCCTCTCCTGTTATCGGTTATAAGAATGATTTTGTCATATGCTCAAGCTAAAGAGTGAATGAAAGAATATTATTATTTTGAGTGACAGCTCAATGTTTTGCAAGAAGCAACAAATTTAGTTTAGAATAATATAATCAGAGTTTTAAGGTCCTTGTATTATCAAACCAGCAGAGTTTTGACCTGTGATTTCTTACCTGGCCAGATGACAGAGAATAAGCAAACTGACTTGGCATCAGTGTAAACTTGTAGGTGGTTTCAAAACACTGGAGACACCAGAAAATCTCATGAGACCTAAGAATTACACTTATAATTGATTATCTCATTTTGACTGTCTTATTCTGATAAAGCAAGTAAAATCTTGTTTAGTGGTAAGATTTGACTTTTGAATAAACATACAAAAGAAGGGTAGATCAACCCATGTAATATAAGAAAGGAGACTATATTTTGTAACAGAGATTATTCAAATAGGCCATGGACTAGCACAGACACTTGGTAGGCAATGAATAAATTATTTTGACAGAAAACACTTCATAGGATTAGGAGAGACCTTTCCCCCTGTAAAATGCTAACATCCAAGGTATCTATGGTAGTACAGATGTGCTATTAAAAATTATTTTTATAGGAAATGACATGAACTGTCTATATATCTGTTTTTAGCTAATGTAGCATTATTTTTTTTTTCCATCTTTGAGTTCAATATAATTCAACAATTTGAAATCCTGGCTTTATTCCTTATTAGCTCATGAACATGGACAGGTTACATAAATTCATACAATGTCAGTTAACTGATGTGTAAAATCTTGGACTATTACTTCAGGGTAAGTTGTAGATTTTAAGTGGTATAAGTCAGGTAAAACTTTGTCATGTATTTTACAAATTATATAATTGTCATCATTATAATTTCAGCATCTTTATCCTACCATATAGATGTAGTTATGCTCCATTTGTATTAAGTATCCTACTTTCAAGGAAAGAAAATTTATTTATGCCCCAGTTTTTCTTCCAGGTCAGTGGCAAAAGAAAATTCTTACTGAATCTCTTCTAAAAGAATGCACCAGTTTCAAGTAGGTTATGACTCTGGGGATATTCTATACATTGTGATATCCCTTTCTTTACTTTTCAGGTATGGTTAAGACACAAAAATAATGTTCGTATTTCTAGTATCAGTGAGTTGACAGGAACAAAAGCATTTAACAAAATAGCATAAAAGGCAAGTTAGAAACAACCCAGCAGGAGAAAAAGATCAATGCCCCAAAGCCTCCTGTAATATTTTCTGAGTGATTGACAAAGTATTCCCTTTGCCTTCCCTGAGAAATCTTGGCACTCATGTAAATCAGCTATACAATGCCAAATGAGTAAGGGATTGCCAACTATGTTTGTTCTCTGGGCTGTTTCTATTCATACACCTGCAGTAGCCATCTCAGAAGAGTCTTTTTTGAGCATCAGGAAACAAACATGGATAGGCCAACCTCAAGCCATACACCAAACCGTGGAAACAAAGTAATCCTCTTTGTCATAAAATAAAGAATTGGACTGATTAAAAGAAAGTCAGCATATCCTATTAACCAATATTGAAGCCTGCTTTTACAGAATAGCAGTCACTAAAGGCTTAGTCCTCAAATACCAACCTCAAAATTAAATCAAAGAATAAAAAACAAAATTCATAACCTTCAACATTTGCAAAATAGTGCTAACAGAATAAATTTGCCTTAGTTCTACTGAACAAGATCATTTTTTTATAATTTAAAAAAAGTTTTCACAGACACACAAAACTCTAAAATTTTTAAAACTACACAGTTATTTTTTAATTAATAAACATAATTTTTAGCAGTTTTGTTTATAGAAAAACTGAACAGAAAGTACAGAGTTTCCACTTAGTCCCTTAATCCCCACTACTCCCAGTTTCCACTATTATTAATAACTTGCATTAGTGTGGTACATTTGTTATAATTAATGAACCAATATTGATATGCTATTAACTAAAGTCCATAGTTTACATTAGGATTCACTCTCTGTGTTAAATATTCTATGGATTTTGAAAAATGAATGACATATGTCTTGGTACCTGCAGTCAGCTATAAAAAGTGCCATAGAGCAGGGGGCTTATATGTAATAGAAATTCATTTCTTACAGTTGTGGAGGTCAAGAAGTCCAAGGTCAATGTGATATTTGATGTCTGTGAAGTCCCAGTACCGATTCATGGTTTACTATCTTCTCCCTGTAATCTCACCTGACAAGAGGGGTAAGATCTCTGAGACCTCTTTTTTTGTAAAGGCTAATTCTACTCATGACTCTCATAACCTAATAACTCCTCACGCGCCCTCCTCCAAATTCCATTATGTGACTTTAGTTTTCAATATATGAATTTTAGGGAGATACCAACATTCAGTGTATAGCAATAGGATTCTACCAATATAGTATCATACAGAAAAGTTTCACTACACTAAAAATCTGTGTTCCATCTCTTCTTTTCTTGTCTATTCCTTCCCACTGACTTGCACCCCTGGAACTGCTAATCCTTTACTGTCTTCTTAATTTTTTAATTTCATATAATGTCATATTTTTGGAATTATATGGTGTGTAGCCTTTTAAGATTGGCTGCTTTCATTTTCATAGGCATTTAAGGTTCCTCTCTGTCCTTTCATGGATTAAAAGCTGAGTTCTTATTTCTGAATGGTATTTGACCAAATATATGTGCCAGTTTATCTCATTACCAATTGAAGAACATGTTCATTGCCTCCAAGTGTTTGTAATGATGAGTAAAATTTCCACAGGTTCCTGTGGAAATCAGTTTCAACTTTGAGTAAATACCAAGAAGCTGGATCATATGGTACAAGTGTTTAATTTTACAAGGACCTGTCATACCAGAGTATGTTTAATTTTGTAAGTTTTCCAAATTTGTTGTACTAATTTTGTATTCCCAGTAGCAATGAACTCAACAAAAATGAGTTTTTGTTACTGTATATCCTCATTAGCATTTGGCATTTTCTTTGTTTTTGCTTTTGACTGTTCTAATAGTTGTATTATGATCACTTATTATATTTTAATTTGCTATCCCTCAGAATATTTATTATGATCATTTTTCCAAATAATTATTTCCCATCTGTAAATTCCCCTTGGTAAGGTGTCTGCTCACACCTTTTGCTCTTTATAAAACCGGGGTTTTTGCTTTCTCATTGATGAATTTTAAGAGTTCTTTGTATATTTTGGATACTACATTTTAAGAATTTTTTTTTTTATTGCAGTAACATTGCTTTATAACATTGTATATGACTTAGAGGTGATCCTTTCATGAATATATCACTACACCACAACCATCACTAAGGCTCCAGAATCTTCTACCACAGTCCCTTGTGTTCCCTCTCCACTTGGCTCACCCCTCTTTCCTATCTGTCTGTAACCTGAATTCTACAGTCATACTTCTGGGGCTTGTTATTGTTTTGGCTTTAACTGACCCCATAATTTGTTTCTCTATATTTCATATATAAGTGGCCCTACCCAGTATTTGTTTTTCTCCTTCTGATTTATTTTACTTAGCATATTTCCCCCCAGAATGTGAGTTGTCTTTTTATTTTCCTAACAATTTATTTTCCTAATTTCAAGTCCAGTTCTTTATCATGTTATGAAAGATTTTTTTTCTCCTCTACACATAACTTTAACACAGAAGTTATTAGTTCTAATGCTGTCTAACCTATTATTTTTTTTCTTTCATGGATTGTACTTGTGGTCTTGAATCTAAAAAGTAATCAAGCCTGATCATCTAGTCTGGTATTTTTGAGGGGGTTAGCAATTTCCTACCTTATAATTAGGTGTGTGCTAGATTTGAGTTAATGTTTCTGTAAGGTTTAAGGCCTGTGTCTCCATTGTTGTTGTTTGCTTGTTTGTTTTTTGCATTTCAATTCCCAGTTGTTCCTGTACTATTTGTTGAAAAGACTAAGATTTCTCCTATGCTTTGTCCTTGTTCCTTTATGAAAGATCAAAAAACTGATTATATTTATTTGAGTCAAATTCTGGGCTCTTTATCTGTTTCATTGCTGTATTTGTTCATTCTCACAGTGACTTGATTATTGTGGCTTCATTGTAAATCTTCAACTTTTTTTTTTCTCCTTCAATATTGTATTGGTATTCTGGACCTTATTGGACCTAGTAATAAACTCCATTACTTTTATTCTTCTGATTATTTTCTCAGTTTGTAGCTGAATGCATAGAATTTTGATAATTTCAAATTGAGTATCACTACAAGGGTGTATGAATTCTGAGGAAGAAAATGGATCGTTTTTTACCAGGTAGAGGTGCCCTCACTGGAATATTATGTGAATAAGAAACTCTCATTAAATCTTAGAAATTATGAAGTTTGTTTATTTTTCTAACTAGAATTATCTTGATAATTGATTCAATACACATTAATTCTGGAGAAATACCAAACTATATAAGTCAAAAAATTATTACGGTAAATAACAGTGTAATAATTGAATGCATACATGTTGCTTGATTTCTTCAAAATATTAATAACAATTAGATATGATTTACATTTTTTTCCCCATCCAACCATGGAGAAATCTCCAGGGACTCACAAAATTTCATATATAAGTGGCCCTACCCAGTATTTGTTTTTCTCCTTCTGATTTATTTTACTTAGCATATTTCCCCCCAGAATGTGAGTTGTCTTTTTATTTTCCTAACAATAACTTTAACACAGAAGTTATTAGTTCTAATGCTGTCTAACCTATTATTTTTTTTTCTTTCATGGATTGTACTTGTGGTCTTGAATCTAAAAAGTAATCAAGCCTGATCATCTAGTCTAGTATTTTTGAGGGGGTTAGTATGAGGGGGTGTCATAAAGAAACACTTAAGAGCACTTTGTTAAATGAATAAGTAAGTGTTGAAGTAAAGGTTGAGTAAGTTGAATAAGTGTTGCTAAATCATATTTACTTTTTATCTCTTTAATATTTTTGAACCTAGAGCTTCCTCTTTATATGTTCTGTCATTTTTTTTTCTTTTCCATTTAGTCTCCCTTTACTTGTAATCTGGAATTCAGAATAAGGCTTCAAATCTAGCTTCTTTCCTCCTATCTTGTACCCACCTGTTTCTGGGGTGACATTCTAAAGATATTCTTAAATTACTTTTTAATTTTCTTAAATTCCTTTAGTGGGCCATCATTGTCTATAATTTCAAGTCCAGTTCTTTATCATGTTATGAAAGATTTTTTTTCTCCTCTACACATTCTTGCTTCTCCCTGGAAATTCATGTTTCGTACCATATACTCTAGGTTAGTATATTGTTTTTGGATAGCCTGTATATATTATGCTCTCACCACTGAGGGACACTCCCCATATTTCTTTATTTTTATTTTATTTAAGCTTCTTTTCATATATTGTAGTAAGCACTTCTGACTAACATCGAGGCAACATTAAAATTTGCTTCAATCATAAAGCTCATAAGGAAAAGACCCATCCTGAGTCTATTTTGTTTTCAAATCTCTTCTCATTCTAGAAGAAAAAAAATGTGTCATGTAAAAATCTTTATAGGTGATTGTTGTTACTTTGTTACACCACAGCTTCTCTTCTCTTTCAGTATACTCTTGCTTCCTTTCCTGCCTTTAAAACATATTGATGCCAAGAACACTTGTTAATAAACTTCCTTCATGTTTATAACTGTCTTGGAATCCACATTTCTGCAATCTTAATGCCTCAGATAACAAAGAAAAAGCATCCTATTGGCTACAAAAATATTTCACATTTTCTCAAACATCCTAGTGGTGCCCTTTTCTTCTGCCCTTTTTGTTGATGACTCCATGGGGTTTCCTGTCACTACACAAAGTAACTAACAAATTATGAATACATCATGTGATTCACCATGCAGGGAATCATAGTTATGAATTTAAACCTGTGCACATCCTATTTTTGACATATCCCCACTGCTTTTCTGTGCATCCTTATTCACAGTTTAAGGTTGGACAACTGTCCTGTGCTCCAATGTCTAATAGGTCATATCATCAGAGAGCAGTATTTTTCCCTATTCTCTCAGGACTAGGATGGAGTTGATAGAGACAGGGCTGGAAGACAATGAGCTATATCCAGAGGTAGCATCATACAACACCTGCTATGTTCTTAGACATCGTTTCTTCAACTTTCTATTTCTTTAAACCGCCCTGTGTTCCACACCCTGGCCATCTAAAAGAGCAGTTTGAATGACTCACTTAGTAAATCTATCTCCTTTTGTTATAAAATCCCTTTGGTTATCTGCTGCATAATCCACAGTAATGCATCTTCAATGCAAAGCTGACAAATATAAATTGATAAGTTTTGAATAAATTCTGTGGTGGCAAAACATACTTAAGAAAGATATTCAAAAGATCAGACTAAAGTAAATACAGATAGGAGTATATTATCAGGGGCATTAAGCCATTTCATCCTACTAGTATAATGTAATAAATGAGAAAAATCATTCATTGAGAGGTCCTCTTTATTCCTCATAAAAACATTCCTAAATTGTCCTTCATCCAGAACTAATGTATATAATAAAAATTCAGTGGCAGTGAAGTTGGCAACTGTGTCTTAATGAATATGTGCTGGGGAAAAATATGCTTAATTGACAGTCCTGAAAACACAAGCACCATTGCTCCAGGAACAGATACAGTGTAAAATGTTCCTGTACACGCTTCTCTTATTGAGTCCCTCTGGACAGGCTGGTTTTGACATATGAAAAAGCAATTAAATCTGTTTAACTTGTGCATGGCTGAGAACAAGGCATGTGCTGAGTCCCCATAAAGACAGGCATTAGGTTTGTTGTTTTGTTTTTCCAATCTTTTATTTTTTTCTTAGCAGTGGACTCTGAACTGAGATACTGGTTTTCCTAAAGGTGTCACTCAACCAGAGAGTGTTTCTCAGTCCTGCAAGAAAATTTAAAGCTCTCTTATTGATGGCATAAGTAGAATACAGAGGATGTAGTCTCACTGATTTAAATTGGCATAATAGTTTTAGCCTCGAAAATCACAACTACTCCATTCCTCCCCAAAGATTCTTGTGACAAGTCATCTGGTTTATAATCTAGACAGGCAGATGGCTGCTAGAGTTCAAGATGAATCTTCACTACTCCAGGAGATGGAATTTAAGCCAAGGGAGTAGGTGCTAAATGGAAGAATTATTCAGCACACTGACCAGGAAGAGGTTTTGGGAAGTTATTATGAAGGAATCATTGAAACTATCAATTCAGTACACAGCAGTAGAAAAGGAAGGTAAACAAGATAATAGGTGATGTTAGCAGCGAAAGAGAAAGGAATGATCAGGTATCATTCCTTCATACTGCAGTTTTGTATTCTTTGCACAATAATCTCAGAGATCTGTGGCTTGTGTATTACAGAAAAAAAATACTATCATGGGGAAGACAGATAATATAATTTCTACCACCAAAATAATTATATATCTATGTTTTTGAGAAAAAAGAGATACGTTTTTCTGACAGATGGGGATAAATTAGGAAAAGATAATACTAGTAAAGATTATTATGTTTACGAATTAGAAATTAACCTAGTACCTAGAATGGTAAAATGTAGTCAATAGTATATCCATCATAATATCTAAGGAAGACCAATGTTATATGCTCATTTTAGAGATGAGAAAACAGGTTCAAAGAAATTAAATAGTTTGACAGGCTCACAAAGTTAGTAAATAGAAGTGCTGAAGCCAAAATTACTTTTGAACACATAAGCCTATGTTCTTGAATTACATTCCAGTGCTAATCTTTTTCACTGATTTTCATCAGCATTTTATGAGACAATGATTGGTTATTCTTATATATTATATGCTTTTCACAGATGGGGGAAATTGAAGAGACAGGGAGGAAGGGATTGTGGCGGGGAGAGAGAAATCTGGAAAGAATGTGATACAGATATTGGACTATTACTTTAGTTCCACTAGAACTTATGCTCACTTATCCCTAGAAAATTTCTGACCTCATGTTCGACAATATGCAAAATGTGCCTGGATGTTATAGAGACCAGAAAAGGTTTTAGATTCTTGGGTCATAGTCAATGAATTCCAGAGCCTTTAATTTGAAGAGTTGCTACTGGGAAACTTTAAAGTATGATAACTACAATGGATTAAATTGATGATTAAATAAAGATGGTAATATGAAATAAGAGAATCTGTCACCATTGTAGAATTCTTGTTAACTTTATTATTATTTTGAAAACTAATCCATAAAATGTAAAAGAAATTATCATTTATACTGCCTTTTTAATACCCTCTTCATCCTTTGACAGTTCAATAGCAGATGAAGGACTTCTTAATTTACAGGTTTCCCAGCCAGTAAATTGAATATAGACTAATATAACTGGAACTCTATTACTAGAACTGGAATGTCACCATTTGCAGTTCTAATGAACTTAAAGATAAAATTTTGAGCAGAAATAATGCCTAACATTCTAAAAAGGAAGACATATCAGCATCATGTATCTTATAATGAAGGGACAAAAACTTCTGTGAGAGTTATCACAAATTTGAAACTTAAATTTGCTCATATCTCTGTATTCAACTGCCAGGATATAAGTACAACAAAATTGACTACAGTATGAGGATACTTTCAGTAAATAGGGCCTTTGGAAAATTCTAAGTGAAAAGTATAGCAATTTCTTCAATATGTAATTTTCAAGGAAAAACAAGAGAAAAAGAAACCTAAAAATATGAATTTTAAAAATTATAGTGTATTTACTTATTTGTACGCTAGTTTAATCTATCTCTGTTCACACTCATACCCATACCAAGACACAGATATGTGTATATATTATATATACATGTATAAAACATGTATACATGTATATATTATACCTATAAATTATATGTATATTCACATGATATGTATGTGTGCAGTATAGAGCTCTTTCTATATTATCTATGTAGTATAGAGTGAAAGGAGACAGAGAGAACAAAAGAAATAATACACCAAGAGAAATATGACATTTATGAGACAACTGGAATTTTAAAAAGGGACTGGCTATCAACAGGATCCAACAATGTATCCAAAAGATAATACATCACGACCAAGTGGGATTTAGTCCAGGGACACAAGGATGGTTCAACATCTGAAAATCAATTAATGTAATCTAACACAGCAACAAAAAGAAAAATAAAAACACCATATGATCATATCAGTAGATGCTGAGAAAGATTCAACAAAGTTCAACATCCATTTATGATAAAGACCCTTGAAACCCTTGGGATAGAAGGAACATATCTTAACATAATAAAAGCCATATACAACAAATCCACAGCCAATATTATCCTCAACAGTGAGAGGCTGACAGCCTTTCCCCTAAGATGAGGAACAAGGCAGGGATGCCCACTCTCACCATTGTTTTCAGTGTAATACTGGAAGTCCTAGCCAGAACAATAAGACAAGAGAAAGACATACAAAGATTCCAAATAGGGAAAGAAGACATCAAACTGTCACTATTTGCAGGCGATATTACATAGAGAATCCTAAGAACTCCATAGAAAAACTACTCAAAATTACAGACCAGTTCAGTAAAGTAGCAGGATACAAAATCAACACACAAAAATCAGTAGCCTTCCTATATGCAGTCAGTCTGAAGAAGAAGAAATTAAGAGAACCATCCCCCTCAAAATTGAAACCAAAAATATCAAATACCTGCGAATAAATCTAACAAAAGAGGTAAAGGACTTATATATATATATAAAAAACTATAAGTCACTATTAAAAGAAATATAGGAGGACATAAAAAAATGGAAAGACATTCCCTGCTCATGGATTGGAAGAATTAACATTATCAAAATGGCCACACTACCAAAAGCAATTGGCAGATTCAATGCTATTCCGATAAAAATCTCAATGACATTGTTCAAAGAAATAGAACAAATATTGATGAAATTCATATGTACCCACAGAAGAACCCAAATAGCTAAAGCTTTTCTGACTTAAAAGAGAGAAAATGGAGGGATTACACTCCCTGATTTCAAACTATATCACAAAGCCATAGTAATTAAAACAGCATGGTACTGGAACAAAAAACAGACACAAAGACCAATGGAACCAAATAGAAAACTCAGAAATAAATCTGCATATCTATAGTCAACTAATCTTTGACAAAGTAGCAAAGAATATGCAATGGGACAAGGTCAGCTTGTTCAACAAATGATGCTGGGAAAACTGGACTGCTACATGCAAATAAATGAAGCTTGACTACTACCTCACACCTTGCACAAAACCAACTCAAAATGGATAAATACCTGGATGTAAAACCTGAAACCATAAAATTGAACGAAGAAAATATAGGCAAAACTCTACATGATATATATCTCAGCAAAATCTTTAAAGACACATCCTAAAAAGCGAAAGAAGTCAAGGAAAAGATAAACAGCTGTGATTACATCAGAAGGAAAAGCTTCTTTACAGCAAAAGAGACAGTAACAAAAACAAATAGGCACCCTACTAACTGGGAGAAAATCTTTGCACACAATGTAACTGATAAAGGACTGATAACTAAAATTTACAAGGAGCTCACACAACTCAAAAAAACAAAGTCAACAGTCCAATCAAAAATGGGCAAAATAGCTAAAAAGACACTTCTCCAAAGAAGAAAAGCAAATGGTCAAAAAGTATATGAAAAAATGTTCAACATCACTTATAACCAAGGAAATGCAAATCAAAACCACAGTGAGATACCCCCTTACGCCAGTGAGAATGGCGCACATTAAAAAAACAGGCACCAACAAATGCTGGCGAGGATAGTGAGAAAAAGGAACTCTTCTACACTGCTGGTGGAATGCAGACTCGTCCAACCATTATGGAAAGCTGTATGGCGATTGCTCAAACTGCTAAAAAGGAGCTTCCATATAACCTGTCAATGCCACTTTTGGGAATCTACCCAGAGGACATAAAAACACTAATCCAAAAGGATACATGCACACATATGTTTATTACGGCACTGTTTAAAATAGCTAAGGTTTGGAAACAACCCAGATGCCCAAAAATAGATGATTGGATCAAAAAGATGTGGTACATATATACAATGTAATGCTATTCAGCATTCAAAAAAGATAAACACATGCAATTCACAGCAACATTGATGGAACTAGAAAGGATAATGCTCAGTGAAATAAGCCAGAAAGAAAGAGAAAATATTGAATGGTTTCACTTATAACAGGGATATAGAGGAACCAAACAAGAGAGAGACACCCAGTGAGGGAGGGGGAGGATAAGGGCTCAAAATGGGGTAGAAAAGAGCACAAGGGACTATGGTGATCGGTCACAGGTGAATCGGTGGTGGCTTATCCAAGGGGAATACACAATGTAAACAATATAAATAATAAAAAAAGGGACTGGCTATATACAGATATCTAGGAATTATTCTTTATTTTTAGTGTATATTGTTTTGATTATGTTTAAAAGTCCTATGAGATAGAAGATAGATATGTAGATGATGATAGATAGATGGATAGAATAAAGAATTTATGGATTAGATGATATATGTCTGATAGAAGGTACCATGGTGGGTTTGCAATAGTTCTTATCTGGGATCTATGTTGTACCCCAATGGACAAATTGGAAGATATTTCTGACTGCCATAATTGGAAGGCAGATACTACTGATATGTAAAGGTAGAGGACAAATGATCCAACTAAACATGCTGAAATGCATAGGGTAGAGCTCTCCATCCAAAGACATGTAAAAAATGATTCTAAAATGTCAGTAGACCAAGGTTGAGGAGTCATGGATTATAGACAAAAAGTTTTATTTCTTTTGTATATGCTTAGATTTCTTCATAATGAAATGTAAAAATAAATATTTTAAATAAATGTAAATTTTAACTATTAAATTAATGATAATGTTTGTTTTAAATGAGAAATTTGAGAGGTTTAATTTTGATAGGTAATGATGATTAAAAAGTGCATTGCAATAAGTGGATTATTTGGTCAACAGATCAATAATTCCCTAACAGAAGAATACACTCACAGAAATGTGCCAGTTAGGAAACCAACTTAAGATGCTATGCTAATTGAGCTATGAAAAATAGTTTATTCCTACATAAAGATTCAAACCAGAATAATTTATTTTAGGTTAGAGAAGTCAGGCTAAAATAGGGGAATCAGGAGACCTAAATAAATAAATCTAATAAATGAAAATATGGAATTCAAAAGATGTCTTAATAAAATATGTTTTTTAAAGGATTCACAAAGGATTCACTGTACAATGTCTTTAAATAAAGCTCTCTACTGAATTAATTTGAATTTATTTACACATATTTGACTAAAATGTTATTTTTTTGGAATTTGCATGAAGTGTGAATAAAGTGTGACAAAATACTAGGTTTTAAATTGTATTTAGTTTTGTGCTTAAAATGTTCAGTAAGAAAACACTTGGACACCTTTAAGAGAATTCTCTAGTTAGAAACTGCCTTATAGTTGATCCTGTAGTCATGTAATAACTTTTTATTTTTTTTTTTTCTTAATACAAGCTGGGGTACAGGCCAGAGGCGTGGGGCGGCGAGAGGGTTCACCAGAGACAGAGTGGGGAGCAGAACAGGCAGATCAGAAATACACTGCTGAGGGGAGCAGCGGGCGGGGCAGGAGAGGTCTGCTGCACCATGTGGGACTCTCCCCGGCTGGGCGCCGAACTCGCACAGCACAGTGCTCAATCGCTGCGCCAACAGGGAGGCCTTGTAATAACTTTTTAAAAGCAAAATGTAATCAGTTAAATTCCTTCCATTTTAGTTAAAGGTCCTAATAAATTTGTCACTAGAAAATGTAGTAAAACAGGACAGTAAGAAAAAGTGTCCAGGTTTATGTATTTGCCAATGTCTTTGGGGAAAAGCAGGTGGCATAATTCGTGTTTTTCTGTTCTGTTCAGAAAAAAAGACTGATGAGGATGAAAAAAAGGGGAGGGGATCCAGCCTCTTCCCTATGAGGAAATTTAACATTCTCCTGTTGTTTTAAGAGTGTTTTGTTTTTAAGATTTATTTATTTTTTACATACAAGCTGGGGTACAGGCCAGAGGTATGGGATGGTGAGAGGATTCCCCAGAGTCAGAGTGGGGAGCAGAACAGGCAGATCTACTGAAATACACTGCTGAGGAGAGTAGTGGGCGAGGCAGGAGAGGTCTGCTGCAGTGTGGGAATCTCCCTGGCCGGGTATGGAACTCGTGCTGCAGTGGCTCTGGATAGCTTCATAGTGGTGTGCTTAACCTGTTGAGCCACCAGGGAGGCCCTGTTTTAAGAGTTTTAATGTATAAAGGGGGATCACCCTGTTAACAGTGATTTTTAAAATTTCTTTGATGAGATTTTGTTCTGAGAAGACATATAACTCATTAACAGTGACCACTGTATAAGTCTTTAAGAAGAATCATAGGATGCCATCTGTCAGTAAACTGAGCAAATGAAATTTTATCCATTTAACAAATATTTACTGAGCACTTCCATGTGTCAGGAACAGTTTTTCTTTCACAACTTATAATGAAGGAGAGGGAAATAAACCCTTACAAATATTAAATATCAAACAGTAGTATTTTTGTTAGGAATATTAAGCTATAAGATAAATAAGCAGTTAAACAACATAGAAAATCATTGTTGATACTATTTATGATAGTGTACTGAGGGAATGAGTATCTGGTGAATTGGTGTATCAATTATAGGAGGAAATAGCCATATAAGGGAAGAACTTCAAGGCAGAGGGCATGAGTGAAACCCTGAAGTAGGAGTTTCCTTACAGTGCAATAAAAAGCAGAGAGGCCAATGTGTCCAGAACAAGTGAGAGGGTAGTGGAAAAAAAAAATAGTTGACAAGTAGACAGGCTTTTGGGGTTACTCTTAAGAGTTATAGGAACTATTTAGAGGGTAAAGGACAGGAAGGCAACATAAATCTTATTTGGCTTTAAAGGATTCATTGACTGCTGTGTGGAGGATGTACTTTATTGGGGCAAGATTATGAGCTCAATGAAGTGGCCCAAGCAAGATAATATGGTGCCTTGGATCAGTATAGTGACATTGGTCTTATCAAAAAAATGGTGACTCGGGATAAATTGCAAAGAGTAATACATCAGTGTTTGGTTATGAATTGAAAATTGTGTTTGGACAAAAAAGAAGATTTGAGAAGGATTGTACGTTTCCTTGATTTGATTGCCTGAAAGAATAGTGGAATTTACTGAGGAAAACTGAGGAAGAAAGACTTTAGACGGAGGAAAAGAATTTTGTGTGGAGGCAGACAAATGGGTGAAATTTGTTTTATATATGAAGTAGAAATGTGAGAAGGCAATGGGAAATGTAGTAAGCAGTCCATGTTAAGGACCCAAACTAGATACACATAGAATTGTGAGACAATGAATACTATTTTTTTTCATGGTACTTGATGAATTTACTTAGGTATATAAGTGTAGATAGAAAAGAAAAGAGCTGAAAAAACATACTGTTAGAAGGTTGTCAGAGAAGCAGGAACTGACAATGATATTGAAACTAAGTGCTCTTAAGATAAAAATAATGCCAAGTATGTATTATGTCCTAAAAGTCAGTGGTTAAAAGGATAACCAATCAATTCCATTACTTGCATCTGATATTTCCAGATAAGATGAGGTGAAATCATCAGATTAAGAACTGTAAGACAGTAGTCATCATTGCAGATACAGTTTTAATGGAGTTAGGGGATTACCTTCATTTGGATTGAATTGAATTGCTTTTAAGAAAGAGTACAATATAAAAGAGAGAAAGAATGGGGTACTTCTTTACTCTCAATGCTTTATGGCACACTGTATGTAGTGAAAAATAGAACAACTAAGCCAATGCATAAAATACAAAAATAAAACACATTGGTCAGTTTATATAAAAGGAATTCTTTAAAAAAGAAAGTCAAGACTTAGGAAACAAGTGAATACCAAAACTGCTTTTTATTTTTTTGATGCTATCATTCAGAAAGAGAAGTATTTCATGAAAACAGCTGTTATAATTGTTATTGGGCATGGTATCAAGTAATCCTATAACTTTGGAAGAATTCTGTAGGGAAACTAACAAAAATAACTTAAGTCAGAATCATTCCATTTAGAATGTTTGCCGTTAGAATGGCTATCAGAGATTTGCTATCATTTGTTATTTTCTCCTTGCCAGGATATAAGATGAAGTTTAATTAATATAGACCTCATCTTTATAGCTATTCTTGGAAATAGTAGTGATTTTGTTGGTTACTTTTTGCTCTAACTCAAAATAAATCAAAAGTTGATAGTATGAATGATTCTGGGACAGCAGTTTACCATGAGAAAGAGGATTTTGAGGAGATAGTAGTAAGATTTTTTTAGCCCAAATGAATTTAAGATGTTGGTGTCTTTATCTAAGACTTAAGAATTGAACTTGTACCTCCCTTTCAAGAAAGAAGTTAAGAATTCAAAGAATTGGAAACATCATGTTACCTGAATTCAAACTCTTCTATAAAGCAGTATTAATGGGAACAATATGGTATTGGGATAAAAAAACAGACACATTGGGACAGAATTGAAAGCATATAAATAAACCCACATGTAGAGCAATACTTAATTTATGATAAAGAATCCATGATCACAAATAGTACCGGGAAAACTGGACAACCACATTTTAGAAAATGAAGTTGAATCTCTAATTTCATGCACAAAAATCAATTTTAAATGTGTTAAAGATTTAGATGTAAGACTTGCAACAATAAAATACATTGAGGAAACATTGGTGATATATTTTATGACATCAGTGATAAAAATATCTTTGGATATTTGACTGCTGCCACATGGGAAATTCAAGCAAAAATAAACAAATGGATTACCTTAAATTCAAAAGCATATATATAGCAAAAGAAAATATAAGCAGATAAAAAGATAGGTCCTACTGAATGGGAGAAAATATTCACACACAATACAACCAACAAGGGGTCAATATCTGATATAGATAGATAGATAGATATCTATAGTATAGAGATAGATAGAGATAGAGATAGATAGTATATAGATAGATATCTATCTCTCTCTCTCTCTATATATATATACATATATATATATATATATATATATATATATATATCTTACTCAATTTAACAATAGCAAAAATACCCAGTTAATAAATGGACAGCAGATCTGAATAGACACTTGATAAAAGAGGATACCCAGGAGGCCAAAAGACACATGGGATGATGTTGCTAATGATGAGGCAGATGCTGGTCAAAACTGCAATGAGAAATCATCTCATATCCCTGAGAATGACACATATTAAAAGTTCCCCAATAGCAAACACTGGAGAGGATGTGGAGAACTTGGAACCCTATTTCATTACTGGTCAGAATGTAAGCTACAGCCATTTTAGAACGTGATCTGGGTTTACCTTAAAAAACTAAAACTTAAGAATATATGTCTGAAAAATCCCACTCTTGGGAATCTATCCAAAGAAAATGAAATTTGAAGGCATTTTGGAAGATTATGTGCTCTACAATGTTTATTGCAACAGTATTTACAAAAGTTAGGACATGAAAGCAAACTAAATGGTATGGTTAGAAGACTGGATAAAGAAGATATGGTCTATCCACCCTGTAGAATACTATGCAGTCATAAGGAAAAATGTTGCCACTTACAGCAGACTGAAAGTAGTTCAAGGGAATTATGTATAATAAAATAAGTCAGAATGACAAAGACAAATGTTGGATGTTCACATTAGCAGATGATTCAGCAAAGTAGAATACTTATAAAAACAGTAGACACTAATAAATGGAGTGAGGTTTCTGAGGTTGAGTGAGGGTGAAGAGAGAAAGTGTCAAAGGATTAGAAAGGATAGTGGTGGGAAACAAAAAAGGAGTTAGAAACAAATAATTAAACGCGTAGTATGATTTTAGTTGTTAGTCAACGTGATAGTCACTGGGGATATGAGTAAGAGACAATAACCTGCTATTAATAAATTTGATTATATATAATTATGTATAAATGATAAGACTTGAATGAACCATCTCCTGTATAGTAGAATAGCTACCTTTATCTCAAATTAGCAGTTCCGTATAAAGGCTCTAGAACAGCTATTTAAATTAAACCCAGTTCTGACTTTTATTATGTGTGTGTTTGTGGGCCAGTTATTTGTCTTCTCTGGGTCTTACTCTTAACCTCAAATAAAAAAACAAAAACAAGTAATACCACCTTTATCAGAATAGGTGAGAATTAGTGACTTAATAAACAAAGTACTTGGCACAGTATCTAAGACATTGGAGGGACTCAGAAATTAATAGTGTGGGCTGTTGAACAGAACCTCCCTCTCCCATTTGACTTGGGTTGCATGTTTTTATCTTTTGCCTTCATGGATACTCGTTTAGTGAAGTTGAAAACCAGAAAATCTTGAGAACATGTGAAGATCCATCATTTAAGCACATTTATACCCCCAGGTGATTTTTGTTAACCTGTTTCTCTATAGGATTAAGAGAATTCATCAACATATAGTTTTGAAAATGTAAAAGTAGGTGGGGCTCAACGGTTTGAAGGACTGAGGTCAGTTCTAGGACTCATAGAGGACAAGGACCTTCAGGTTTTCTCCTGGATTGCTATCCCAGATTCCTGGAGCAGTTCCTAAGACACAAAGCCTTGCAAAAATAATACTGTTTTGTTATTTTTATGGCGTGTACCATATGCTTTATTTCTTGGAAACTTGACTGTGGCACAAGTGTTAAAAAAAGGTGAGGATTCCCAGTACAAACCATTAATTCTCGTTGAGGAAACACATCATTCCCAGGGGCTGCTAGTGGCTTTCTGTTCACTTCCCTCACCTCCCTTATTAGAGAAGCTAAAATTTCTAAGGACCTGGGACCTTTTCCTGAAACTTCTAACATTTACTTTAGGAAAGGGCAGGTTCTCTCAGCATGCTCTTTTGAAACACCCACATGAACAGCAATAGACAGAAAAGCTTGTTATTTTATCTTCTAAGTAGAGAGAATGAATAATGGGCAGGTGGATTGTGCGTGATAACAGTCTAGTCTATGAAGAGACCAAAATGTTTCTCTCTGGAGGCTTGAGAGCTTCACCTTGAGTCCTTACATATAAAAGGGAAAATGCCAATAAATTTACACTGTCATTAAGGTAACATATGATCATTGTGATGATCGGTGTTCAGTGCTGGTAAGACAAAAAACAAAACCAATAATTCTGAGAGGAGTAATATCTTTAGTTGTACCGACAAGTGAGCTGTGTGTCATTAAATATCAATTGATACAGCTCAGAAGATAAAAATAGATTTACCTTCATATTAGCAGAGCAGAGACTAAAAAGCACTAATGAAAAAGAGCTGCCTGCTCCAGCTAGCCCCAGCAAAATGCCATAATGGGGGCAGCATCAGACAAGCTGTCTGTGAAAAATCATTGACATTATTAGACTTGCCTGTGAGGTCTTCCTTTACATCTTTTAACAATATGAAAGCATTTTTATGCCAGCCTGTACATCTCCACATTAAGTCTTCTCACAGTGCTAACTGTCTCTCTTCATTGTCTCGCTTCATTTTCTTTCATCTAACTTAGGATATGTGTGTAAACGTTGCCAAGGGGATATTTTTAGGGGATTCCCTAGGTCAAGGGAAGATGTTTCCTACAGGCCACCAGTTAGGTGTGATGCCAGTTTCCTCAGATGTCAGCTTTCAGTCACGTTTCTTTCTTAGCCATCCTCTCTCCCGCATACCTTTTTCTTTTTGCTTCTTGCTTGCTTTCTTCCATTTTTTCTTCCTCTTAACCTTCTTCCCGAAAAGAGGGACATGGGCCCAGTATTCCCTGTGACTCTGCAAGCAATGTAAGGCAAATGTCAAATGTTATGTACATATGAACAGATATGGACAAAGTGTACTGACTCATGATTTACTCAGAGAAAAGAAAAAATAAAGATAAAATAATAGGATATTGGTTTTATGTCCCCCCCAAAAATTTTTTTTTGAAATAACATAGTAAATCTTTAACTAAACACCAGAAGTTTTAAAATACCACAAAGTTTTCTGGAGTTCTTTCTGTATTATTGTCAAATTTAGAAAGTTTACATATCTGTATATTGAAATAACTATAGCTGCCTACATTGGAGAAAAGAAAAGAGCTTGGAATTTTGGTAGTGAGTAGAGATATAGGGTAAAAAAGTTAAGAATTGTTGTCCCGGAGTCTTTTATGTAAGTTTGAAAGGGATATATGACTCATCACCAAAACGAGCACAGTTGAGTAATATAGAGATTTTAGACAAACACACTGAATAGAGAAATGTTTTAGGGGTCAGTTGTTTCTATCTGTGTTTGTTACTTAGATTTGCGGTCTTAGACATAAGAGCTATGTTAGAAATCCCTGTGCAAGCAATTAATTGAAGGAGGACTCTCAAGAGCAAACTGTGAGTGATATGGCAGAAGATATGGCTGTGCAAAAATGTGATTTCAGGAAAAATGCAACTCAGGCTGATTCTATATTATGGCACATGAATTGCACCACAGAGACAAAGGTGCTGGCATGTGTTGGGCACCATCAAGGGTCATTGGTTACTGATACCCCTTGGAAAAAGAGTAGGACATTAATCTTTTAGACATCTCCCTGCCAGGTAGTTCCCATTAGCTAAGACAAGTTTCCAAAGAATAGTGCAGGTATAAGTAAACCTTTAGCAACTAACATTGTAAAAGCTGAGACATGATTGAACCAGACCTGCAAAGGTATACTCTGTGGGCATCAACTACATTTCTACTGGAACATTTTTCCTATTTAGGTTAAGTTAGCAATTACTGGGCATTTAATAATTGTAAGAAATAAGCAAAGGTGATACAGAGACTGGTAAATACTTTTCTAGCTTCAATAATTCCCTAGTCTAGTAAATGAGACAATATGTACTTAATTCCTCTACTATGATTTGATTTTATTAAGGTCTTATTTGTCAGTAGGTGAAAGAGTTCAAGTTAACATTAACAGTCAAAATTGCACTGATTTATGTGATACATGCATAGTCTGATCTAGTTTTGTCCTTAGAGGTATCAAGGGCAGAATAACACAGAAGTCAGATCCACATCCACTATTCTTGTCTTACCTCACTTGAAAGAGTATATATTTAATCAGATATCATAACTTTAAAACCCATCTGTGGCCACCAAGCCTATCCCCAATATGAGCATCTCCCTTCCACCTAGAGTCCAACTGCCTATTATATATATCCTCCTTCCTTGTTTATCTAATAGGCTCCTAAAATTTAACAAGCCCAAAGTGGGGTCTCATTTTTGTCTCTCACAGCTGCTTTTTCTGCAGCTTCCCCCCCATATCAGTAAATGGCCACTCCAGATACCTAGATACCAAGACCAAAAACATTACATTTATTCTTACTCTCTTTTTGTAATATTCCCATCAGCAAATCTTGTCTACTCAACCTGTGATATATTTAGAATCAGAGCACTTCTTTTACCTTGCATTACTATTACCCTTATCTAAGTAACACCAGTTATCAACTTTTTCCTGAATTATGACTAGACTACTAAGTGACCTCTACATACTCTTTTGAATCTGCTTTTCCCATCCTTTCCATGTCCATCACGTATATTTTCTTTTCATCAAATCAGACAAATGAATGGTTAAAAATCTAATTTATATCAATCCTCTGCTTTCACCATTTCGCTTGAAGGATGAACTAAAGACTTAAAATAGCCTTACAATTCTATGACTTGATGCAACTAGAATATCTGTCAGAATGGGCCATGGAGAATTCTTTACCAAGTACACTTTGGGATTTTTTTTTTAAAGTTAAGTCTTTAGGTCATTCTGCAAGTTGGAAATCAGAAATGAACAGTGGTACAGCTAGACTCCTGGCAATTATGGAGATAGATCCTTGTATTTAAAGTTATGGAAGTGATTATTATTACCTTTGTAGGAAAGTAAGATTTCTCACAGAGCTCTGAGGAACTTCAACTCTTGATGGCCATGTGAAAATGGAAGGACTAGCTCTGGAGATGGAGAAGTAAATGCCAGAGATCAAGAAAAGTAATGGAGTATGCCTTCATGAAAGCTCTGGGGGTATAGATAAAAATGACACAAGTTCTCTAACCTCAAGAAGCTCTTCTTGGACTTGTATAGCTGTAAAAAATTTCATTGACTTTCTTATTTTTACACTTCATATATTTTACAAGTATTGAAGTTTTTAAATGTAGTTATAATAGCTAAATTACTACTACTGTATGTTCTGTGGAATTTACAAGGTCAAATATTTATGTTAATAATAGTGATTATATACTTATTAAATGCCTTATCGTATTAGGTATGTATCTCAGCAGTTCCTAGTTCTGTGCTTCTTTGTGATTATTTTTGTAAGAAAAGCTTTGAACAATGCGTACTCACTTGGTTTTGATGACTATATCCAAATAATTTTGATGATATTAGCATTCTTAAATTTTCTATTTAGGGAGGACATTATGCTCTTAGAACCTATACAACTTTTTATTTATTAACCACAGAATTATAGATTTTTACCGTTTTCAATATGTATGATGTTTTAGGGAAATTATATACACTTTGAAGTATAAATGAGTAAGTACTGAAATTTGAATAAGACCTTTAATGTTATATTAATATCTAAATATTAATTATACAATTTATAAATTATATATTTAAAAAATAAAATTTATTAAAATTTAAATGTTTTAAAATAATCAAAATGATTATTAAAATAATTTCTTAAAAATTAAAAAATAAATTAAAATTAATTTTATTTTATAATTAAATGTATAAATTATGAAAATTTATATGTAATACAAATACAATACATTAATATTTGTAGTATATACAAATATTATATATATTATTTGCAATAATATAATACATTAATATTAATGTATTATATTTGTATATCTTATACAATTGCAATGAGAACTAAAAGAGTTAATAGATTATAATGATTTAATAAAGGATAGAACATTATATAACAGGAAATTATTTTTTCACTGGCCTAATATAATGCATATTATGTAAGGCACACTCTAATGAGCAAAGGAATATCCAAGAATAAATATGACTGTCTTTTTCTGGATGTTTTTATTCCAGTATGGAAAAATCAGAGTAATTTTAGTGTAAGTCGGAATACTAAATGCAAAACTCAGACTGTATGTTCCCTAAAAAAAGAGGCTCTTTTCATATTCACTATAATTTTATCAGTGCTCAGAAATGGCACTTGCCATATAGGATGCACTTAACTAGTGCTTACTGAATACATTAATGAATATGCAATATAGGCTTCAAAAGGAATCAAAAGAAATAGTGGGCAAAACAGGTTCCAAAATCTAAAACCATATTCAAATGTAAATAAAAGATTATCATACATTTTCAAAAGAAGAAAAATCACTTCACAATAGGACAATTAAGCTCCATGGAGATGGGGCATTTTGACAAAATTTAGAGGCTGGGTTGATTTTAGCAGGTAGAGATAAGAATTTTTTAAGATGTAAGAGTGATGAAAACATAAATTATAAACGTTAATGGAAATATTTTGCATATATTAATAGTACATAACTGGTTAGCTTTAGAAGACAGTGTTTTAATATATGTTTAGATTGGAACATGATAATCAATAATGTAGGCTAAATTCACAATCTAAACAGGTAAGTACAATGAGATATGAAACCATGTATTTGGAAAAGTAATCATGCTATGGTGAAAGATAATTTGATTAAAAGTTAAGACATTTTAAATTAGTCATATTGGATAACACTGGTCAACAAATTTTTACAAAATTCATGTTACTGAAATAAAATTAACCATGTCTACTTAATTTGTATGTGCTCAACACGAATATGATAGTCAAATTCTAATTTTTGCTCTAGTTTTTTTGTAATCTGCAATAAATTGATGTTTACATCATGAAATGTATGCCAATAGTAATAGGCCTATGGTTAATACCTGTAAAAAAAATCAAGTGATAGACTACTTCTTAGATTTCTTCACTTGTCTCTTGTACAGCTGTTCAGGGGCATCTCTGGGGAGTGTCCAGCAGTAGTCAGCCAGCATTGTAGTGGACGATTTTCCCTGGTATCTTTTTTCCATTGATGCGATATCTTGATGAAAACATTCGCCATGTTCATAGCTAACCATACCACAGTTTTCAGGGAAGAACTCCAGATGGGAATGAAGGAAGTGGATCTTTATAGAGACATATTGCAGCCAAGTTTCTGATACTGCATCAGCATGTCTTCTACTAGTTCCTTGTAGTTTTCTGCCCTAGCATTCCCAAGAAAGTTTGTAGACACTAGGCAAAAAGCATCCTATGCTTGTTTCACATCATCCTGAGCAAGTTGTTGAATCGGTCATCTCAATGCAGATGGAATGTTTGGGTAGACTATTCTCGACTTCTTTTGCTTCGTTATTCCACCGGAAAGAGGAAGAACCAAGCAGAAGGAACAGTCTTTTATGTGGTTGCTTGACGTTCTCCACACCATGGGGACTGCAGATGGCATTGATGGCCTTTTGCCATTTAACCCCTGTGAAAGCTGTGTTGTACATGTAGCACAGCATATGTGCGGGGCCCAAGGTTCACTAACCTTGCATCCGAAGTCAAGATGATCAGCCTTCTTCACTTGAGAAATGATCCTTTTCTTCTGGTTGGCAAATGTCACTTCCCCACAAATAGAGCAGAAACTGACCACGCTATAATGCACTTTTGAGGCATCACTGTTCTGTATTGTGCCTAAATGTGTCTAAAATAATAACAGTTCTATGGAACAGTAGCTTCAACTGTCTTGCAGAAAGTCTGAAATATTTTCAATGTTCAACCTTTCCGACAGGTCTTTATATAGTGCACTGCTGACGTCAGCTTACTTCAGCAGCTGCCTGGCAGTAGTATTGCCTTACATCAGAAAATGATGCCATCAACTCTGGATGATGTGTACATGATGATATTATGCAATGCGATGCAATATGACATCATTCTAGGCTGATCTAGGATGCTGTTGCAGTCCTACTGGATGAATTGACATGGTGAAACATATAAAATGAATTACATGAAACATCTTCAAAACGAGAGCTAGTAAAAATTTTTCAGGGTTATATTCATGTTCAGCACACCAAGATACTATAGATTAGGGCCTTTTTAAGTCAGTTATGATCTCACTGTTGGCCATTGTAATTAGAAAATAACATTGACTAAATATTGACTAAATAGGCTCTCTTACTCCCACTACCAAACCTATTAAGAAAGAAGCTATAAACTATGGAGAAATGTTTGTTATTTGTCAGTGTTTAAATAACTACTTCATTGATGGAAACTTTAAAGTACTAAATATTTTTCCACAGTTGCCACCACCTGATGAGTTGCTAACAGTTAGACAAAGGCAACCTTAAGGAAACATATTTATCACAACACCCCATGCAGTTCCAGCCATAAAGAGTTCAACTCTAAAATGGCTATTTCCCTTGGGCTATAAAATTTTGTTTCAGAAAAAGACTCCCCATGGGAATTAAAGTTCCCTTTTCTTTTTAATTGATTTGAGTTTTATAGTTAATCAATTATTCTGATGTTCTACTCACTTTTATTAAATGTATGTGTACCAAACACAATCTCAGGTGCCATAGGGGTAAATAAGATGCTTTTTCTTATTATTATAATAGAAACTTAAAATATAAACATTTTATGTTCCATTGATGGCAGAGGAACTCAGAGGGACACTTTCTATTTATTTATAAAGGATATATAAAATTATTCTTCATTATGTCCGTTTTTATTCCAGTGGCAGAAACATGCATAAATGGCAATTAAACACAAAATTATGGCCTGAATCACAATCTATTTACTTTAAAGATGAGTGAGGTGGAATAATCATACCATATTCAGATCTAGCAGCAATCTTCATTGCTTCATTGATGGGAATAGGTTTTGCTGAGAAAGCTTCCTATATAATTTTTGTATAATATAAAGCTTATGTGGGAAAAGTAAAAGTTATGCATGAATATAAATCATAAAATCGATGACCTTTAATCCAATTTCACAAAAATAACACTGCTAATATTTAGTTAGATTACCTCTTAATAAATTTGGCATTTAAGCTATTTAAAAATAGAAGTAAAAAAAGTAAAAGAAACTATCTTTTTTTCTGTATGATGTAAAGAAATGAATGTCTCCCCATATTTTCTAGCTCATCTTTAGAAGTTACTCACATAAAGATAGCTAGAGCATTCCTGCCTTTCCCTGGATTTACTATGTATTTTTTTTCTTTTAGGCTCATTGACTTTTGTTTAGCAAACCTTCTCCTGAAGTCATCTGCTAGAATTAATGGTATCTCTAGGAATCAAAAGGTCAAATAAGATTCTATAAGAAATTTGTGTTTTTCCATAGTTTCCACAGATTTGTTGATCTTTAAGTCCAGAACATTTCATGTATCATTCATTTGCAAAGAACATCTGAAAAATGGGAGCCTGATTAAATTATTTGTTTCATGCCTCCCTAGGTTATGTTTTTTTTAATTGTTATTTTTATTTATGTCTTTTATATTACTGTGTATTACCCATGGGTTTCTGACCACCAATTCACCCGTGAACTGTAACCACAGTCCCCTGTGCTCCCCCTTTCACTTATAGTTGCTCTTGTATTTGGTTCCCCTATATTCATGTTATAAGTGAAACCATTCGATATTTTTCTTTTTCCTTTTGGCTTATTTTGTTGAGCATGTTCCCTTCTAGTTCCATTCATGTTGCTGCGAATTGCATGTGTTTATCTTTTTTGAATGCTGAATAGTATTCCATTGTGTATATGTACCACATCTTCTTGATCCAGTCATCTATTTTGGGGCACCTGGGTTGTTTCCATACCTTTGCTATTGTAAATAGTGCTGCAATAAATATACGGGTGCATATATCCTTTTGGATAAGTGTTTTTGTGTCCTTTGGGTAAATTCCCAAAAGTAGTATTGCTGGGTCGTATGGAAGCTCCACTTTTATCAATTTGAGGAAACGCCATATGGCTTTCCATAGTGGTTGGACGAGTTTGTATTCCCACCAGCAGTGTAGATTTCTTTTTCTCCACATCCTTTCCAGCATTTGTTGGTGCCTGGTTTTTAATGTGCACCATTCTCATTGGCGTGAGGTGGTATCTCACTGTGGTTTTGATTTGCATTTGCTTGGTTATAAGTGATGTTGAACATTTTTTTCATATAGCTGTTGGCCATTTGCTTTTCTTCTTTGGATAATTGTCTTTTTAGCTCTTCTGTCCATTTTTTGACTGTATTGTTGACTTTGTTTTTGTTGAGTTGCGTGACCTCCTTGTAGATTTTTGTTATCAGTCCTTTATCAGTTGTATTGTGTGCAAAGATTTTCTCCCAATTAGTAGGATGCCTGTTTTGATTATTGTCTCTTTTGCTGTACAGGAACTTTTTAGTTTGATGTAGTCCCAGCTGTTTATCTTTTCCTTGACTTCCTTCGCTTTTTGGGATGTGTCTTTAAAGATTTTGCTGAGATGTATATCGTGAAGAGTTTTGCCTATATTTTCTTCAATTTTATGGTTTTAGGTTTTACATCCAGGTCTTTTATCCATTTTGAGTTGGTTTTGTGCAAGATGTAAGGTAGTAGTCAAGCTTCATTTTTTTTGCATTTAGCAGTCCAGTTTTCCCAGCACCATTTATTGAACTTGTTCCATTGCATATTCTTTGCTACTTTGTCAAAGATTAGTTGTCCATAGATATGTGGATTTATTTCTGGGTTTTCTTTTTTTTTTTAAAGATTTATTTTTTATTTATACATACAACTGGGGTGCAGGCCAGAGGCATGGGGCAGCGAGAGGGGTCACCAGAGACAAAGCGGGTAGCAGAACAGGCAGATCAGAAATACACTGCTGAGGGGAGCAGCGGGCAAGGCAGAGAGGTCTGCTGTGCCATGTGGGATTCTCCCTGGCCGGGCTTCGATCTCGCGTCGCCGCTGCCAACAGCTCCACAGCGCAGTGCTTAACCGCTGCGCCACCGGGGAGGCCCCTATTTCTGGGTTTTCTATTCAATTCCATTGGTATGTGCATCTGTTTTTGTTCCAGTACCGTGCTGTTTTAATTATTATGGCTTTGTAGTATAGTTTGCAATCTGGGAGTGTAATCCCTCCATTTTCTTTCTTTTTAGTCATGAGAGCTTTGGCTATTCGAGGTTTTTTGTGGTTCCATGTGAATTCCATCAATATTTGTTCTATTTCTTTGAAGAATGTCATTGAGATTTTTATTAGAATAGCATTGAATCTGTTAATTGCTTTTGGTAGTATGGCCATTTTGATAATGTTAATCCTTCCAATCCATGAGCAGGGGATGTCTTTCCATTTTTTTTGTGTCCTCCTCTGTTTCTCTTAATAGTGTCTTACAGTTTTCTTTGTATAAGTCCTTTATCTCTTCCGTTAGGTTTATTCCCAGATATTTGATTTTTTGGGTTTCAGTTTTGAAGGGGGTGATTCTCTTGATTTCTTCTTCTTCTGACTGTTTGTATATAGGAAGGCTACTGATTTTTGTGTGTTGATTTTGTATTCTGCTACTTTACTGAACTGGTCTATAATTTTGAGTAGTTTTTCTATGGAGTTTTTAGGATTCTCTATGTATATTATCATATCACCTGCAAATAGTGACAGTTTGATTTCTTCTTTCCCTATTTGGAATCCTTGTATGTCTTTCTCTTGTCTTATTGCTCTGGCTAGGACTTCCAGTATTATATTGAAAAGCAATGGTAAGAGTGGACATCCTTGCCTTGTTCCTGATCTTAGGGGAAAGACTTTCAGCTTCTCATCATTGAGGATAATATTGGTGGTGGGTTTGTTGTATATGGCTTTTATTTTATTGAGGTATGTTCCTTCTATCCCAAGGATTTCAAGAGCTTTTATCATAAATGGATGTTGCACTTTGTCGAATGCTTTCTCAGCATCTATTGATATGATCATATGGTTTTTATTTTTCTTTTTGTTGATGTGTTGGATTACATTGATTGATTTTCGGATTTTGAACCATCCTTGTGTCCCTGGGATAAATCCCACTTGGTGTATTATCTTTTGGATGCATTGTTGGACCCTGTTGGCTAATATTTTATTGAATATTTGTGCATTAGTGTTCATTAGAGCGATTGGTCTGTAGTTTTCTTTTCTTGTTTTGTATTTGTTTGGTTTTGGTATTAGTGTAATGGTGGCTTCATATAATGTGTTATTTGTTTCCTCCTCCTTGTCAGCTTCAATATTTTTTCCTTATCCTGTACTCATGTATTACTATCATGTGACCAGGTGTAGTTCTTCTAACATCATGGTAATTTGGAGTTCTTTTTGCTTTTTGTATGTCTATTTTCATACTTGGAAAGTTTTCTTCTATCCCCTCCTTAAATATTTTCTCTTCTCCTTGGACCCTCTCCTCTCCTTCTGAGATTCCTATAACTCTTATATCTCCTTTCTTCATGGTGTCAGATAGTTCTAGAATTGATTTTTCATTTTTTTCCCTTCGTGCTTCTATTTCCTTTTCCTTTTTCATTCTTTTATTATCTGATTCTTTGAGATTGCTAGTACAGTCTTCCATGTGATCGATTCTGTTTTTATTGCTTTCCCCAGAGTTCTTTAGTTCTTCTATTAAACTCTTATTCTCCTTCTTTAGGGTCTCAATTTCATTCTTCAGATCTTTAATTATTTTTTTCATTTCATTTTTTTCCTTAAGTATGATGATTTTAAATTCTCTATCTGAGAGGCAGAGCTCTTCCATGTCATTATTGTTGAATTCTGATGCTTGCTTTTCTTTTTGTGGTGTGTCCTTCCCCTGAGAGCTTGCTTGATTATTTGTATTTCTCTTTCTCCCTATTTGTCTTCTGATTTGTTGTAATTGTTGGAAAATTGTGGCACTGGCACTGGCAGACATCTCTTTGGGGTACTCCTTCCTGGATGTTAAGGGCTGGTGGTCTAATCAATTCTGGTCCTGTTAGGCCAGGACACCACTGGGTAGTGATGCTGTGGGTATGTTGTCTGTAGAGATCCTCTTCCCCTGTTTTAATTCCAAAGGTCCAGAAGGTGGTTGTGTGGTCCCGGGCTCCAACAGTGGTGTAGAGGCTGTGCTTTACTGGGGATCATGATAGTTGGTGGTCCCAGAGCCAGCTCTACTCAGTTCAAAGAACCCCAGCACTGAGGACTATGGCCGGTCTGCATTAGCTCTCTGCAGGCTATCGTACCCAACCGGGGCTCACTTTTTCAGTTTCAGTGGGCAACAATGGTATCTTCCCCCTATTGCACTCGTGAATGCTACTACTCAGAGCCAGTACTGGTAGTGGTGATGAGTGGTGATGGAGGTGGTGGTGTAGGCATGAGCCTACTCCAGTCCGTGCTAGAGCCAGGTCCAAAAACCCAAGGCCAGAGGCCGGAGGCTTAACTTGCTCTGTGCAGGCTATCCTCATGGCCTGGCACTCACGCTCTCTCAGTTGGATTGGGCAATGTCCGATGGTCCTTTCCCCTAGGATGCCTGGGAGTCTGCTTCCCTGAGCAAGTCTGGGGGCCCAGCCAGAGATGGTGGCAGTGGTGTGGGGGTGGTCAATCAATCCAGGCTCCCCTCAGTCCCTTGAAACCCCAGGGCAGTTGCCTGAGGGTGTAACTTGCTCCCTGCAGCTAATTTCCCATCCAGGAACTTACCTGGAACAGACAGAGTGCGGATGGTTCCTTCCCCTAGAGCTCCTGAGAGTCTGCTTCCCTGAGCAAGCCTGGGGGCCCAGCCAGCGATGGCAGCAGTGTGTGGAGGCAGGCGGTCGATCAATCCGGGCTCTCTTAAGTCCCTAAAAACCCTGGGTCAGTAGCCTGGGAGTGTAACTTGCTCCCAGTGGCTAAACCTCCCTGTGGGAACTCACCCGGTATCAGTTGGAGTGCACGAGTGGAAACGGTTCCTTCCCCTAGGGCGCCTGGGAGGGATTTACTGTGTCTTTCTATCTTACTCATTTCATTCCATCCATCTTTCATTCCATTTCCTTTTTCTAACTATCTGTAGATGTTCATTTTGTTTTTTAGTAATAACAGGATTGTATACTACATAATAATCTATAATTCAATATTTTCTTAAAATATATTGATAATTATTTATTTATCTGGAGAACCATCTCATTCTTTTCAGTGACTTACAATTGATTTAATAATTATCCTGTTAAACATCTAATAGCCAATGTTTTTATTACAAATGGTGATGTTAGAAATATCCAAATGTATATAAAAATTTATGGTAATTTCTGGAATTCGTGAAACTACTGAGACACAGTTTCTCCCTTTTGAAAACTTTCATAAAGATTTAAAAATTATCTTGCAAACATTTTAACCCTTTGCACTCGAGGCTTTTTTCACACGGGTGAACCAGCAACTCGAGATGATTTCAGCTATATTAGGGAAGCGTTTTACAGATACTTTGAAATCATTTTATACGCAAATAAATGTATATGAATAATAAAATTTCACCAATTTATTTATTTTTACATTGAATACAACAAAAATCTGTTAAATATTATACTCTGTAATTAGTTTTTGTGTGATATTTAGTAAAACAATCCCCAAGATGCAGCCTCGGTTTGTCGGGACGTATCACAATAATAGAAGATTTATCTTCTACCACCTGGCTTGTTACTGTCAGAGCAAACCTTGCAGTCCCTTTTTGCCCCTTTTAGCACAATATGGAGCTTTCCATTTAGTCGGGGTACATCGGTGGGCGTCGTTGACATTTGCTTTAGGTGAATGCTAAGCTGAGACTAACTAAGCTAAGCTAAGAATTGGCTAAGGACACAGGCTGAGCCTGTTCCACAAAAGTAATTGCGCCAAGAATATCTTATCACACATCGGAAATAAACATATCGAGTTCCAAACCAATCGGGCGCCTTAGCGGCACCCCTCAAGTGGACGCATTAAACTGCCCGGGACTCTAGCGGCGCCGCTCGAGTGCAAAGGATTAATTTTTCTCTCTTTATTTTAAACATTTATTTTAAACATGTTTATTGAGATTCAAATATGTGTCAGTGCTATTTTGAGTGCTGCAAATATCTTGAATAAGTTACAGTCTAAGCTAGCAAAGTCTGGAGTGAGGAACTTCAGGATCCATGTGGGCAATTTTACACATTATGGCAAATACTTCATGGAAGAAAATAGAAAACTACCTGAACTGTATAGAAGAATTAAAGAATTTCTGGTGGGGATACTATAATTTAAAACAGTAGGAGTTAGGCAAGGAGGTTGCATTTGAAGAACATAATTTAATTAGTCAAAAGCATTTATTTAACTGGTGAAAATTCAAGATTTGACCCTGACCATTTCTGGTCTTGATTTCTTCTCTAATGGGATCCAGAGGCCAGTCTGCTGGTGCACCCTCCCATTGGTAATCCACTCAAAGAGAAATAGGGACCTCAAACTTAATTCTGGTTGAATTTTATAAAAATACTCTTGTCTTTCTGCCATCCAACTCTTCTGAGTGAAAATTCTTGATGTGACTGAGGAAATACTATTAGAAAATAGTTCAATGGGGCCTCCCCAGTGGCACAGTGGTTAGGCGCTGTGCTGTAGAGCTCTTGGCAGAGGCGACGCAAGTTCGACGCCCGGCCGGGGAGATTCCCTTGTGGTGCGGCAGACCTCTCCTGCCTCTCCCGCTGTTCCCCTCAGCAGTGTGTTTCTGTCTCTCTGCCTGTTCTGCTCCCTACTCTGTCTCTGGTGAACCCTCTCGCCGTCCCACGTCTCTGGTCTGTACCCCAGCTTGTATGCATAAATAAATAAATCTTTTTTAAAAAAGAAAATAGTTCAATGAAGTTAAGTCTGCTAGAAAGTAACACACTAATTTTGTGATGGTGGTGGTGGAAGGAACATATTTAGCCCTGGGGAGTACTGTAGAGAGAGGAACATTAATGCTTATTTGATTGTTAAAACTCCTTCACTCTTAACCTTACTAATGCAGAAAAATGCTCTGTGGTTCACCCAAACTATTGCAAGCACCTAGAGTTTAATACACTGCTGGCCTGACCAACCTCCATCATATGACTTTGACTTGACCATGATTTGATTGCCTCTCCTCTTAAACTTATAAATCTTTCCTTTATGCTTGGGGGAGTTTCCTAGAGGGCTAACAAGCTCATTATTTATGGACACCTTATAGTCAGTCATCTGTATGGTGGTGGTGGGGGAATCCTCCAATTATACAGTGTTATGAAATTTGTTCTTGGCTGTAGGTGAAGTGAGCCGGTCACATCACCTGAGCCCATCATGATTTTCAAGTCAACTTCAAGTCATGGCTAGTAAACTGGTGAAGTCTGGGAATTTGGGAGGCATGTTGAGGTTCTATAGATTTTCCTCATACTGATCTGGAAGCACTGTTGGTAATAGTCCTAATTAATTAGTCTACAGGACAATTTAAATGTGTGTGGTTCCAGCTTCCATTCATCAGATTGATCCAAATGGGCTGATGAAGTAGTGTGTCCAGGGAAAATTCACCAGAAACCAAACAGTAGTCAGTCCCTAACCTAAATCACATTTTTAGACTAGCTGGCATGATTAAAGGTATCCAGGCATACAAAAACATGCCAGACTTGACATTCCAAGGTCTTAGAGGTGATCTCCTAGAAGTCAAGGTTAACTTCCCACCTCCTTATTTCTTCTCTCTTATGTGTTTTCACTGAGAAAAATTAGTATCTGTGATTATGAAAATGAGTTATCTGGCTGATGTATGACATCTCTGGTAATGGGAAATTAGTTACCTCTAAGTTATATCTGTTTTATTATTGGACAAATTTATTAGTAACTATATTGATATTTCATGTGACATGTGATACACATTCTTTTATACCTGCCATGGAGATTTGCATGTAATGATTGCACATTAAAATTATGCTAAGTGAGTGAGAGTGCACTTTTTATTTTGCTGGACCCTGAACCAAAGTCAAATTTCACATAAGACTGCAACTAAACATAAATTACAACAGATAAGTTAGAAAGGAATGTCCTCTGAAGTAAGCAAATGAGGATGGAGGAATTCTCTTATTAAAGAGAGAGAAATCTTAACAGAAGTGGGATATTTCCTTGGTAGATGTATATCACAGCTTATGTGAATTAACATGCTGTAAACTGTTTCATTGATAGCTGGAGAAGTGATAAATCTGGTGTCAGTCAAGTAAATAAGATTGTTTTAACTCATGTTGCCTTAAAGATGGAGAAAGCTAGATGATGGATGGCTGACCTTTCAAATACAGGTAAAGAGAATATATCTCTTCTTAATGGTACCTTGGTTTATGACTAAAGTTTACAGAAAAAAAAATTCCTCTGTGAATATAATTCAGAAAAAATAAAATTATGTGAGACTATAAAAGGGTCTTTAGCTTAACTAATACATTCACCTCTGTTCACAGGCCAGTTGAAAAACTATAAAGCATGTTGAGTATTGAGATGTTAACTTGTAATGAAGCTGCTAGCAACTTATACAATGCACTTCATTTTTGCACTTCAGCTCTCTTAGTAGATTTGATTTTAAAGCTAAGTAGTACATTTACAAAATACTTGCAGAAAGATTCTGACATTACACTAATTATTTATCTTTATGTTTTCCTCATTTCCATTATCTTTCAGAAGTTAATTTTGTTCCAGATTTTTAATGTCTTGAAATCTTACTCTTCCTGAAATATGTTTTATTTCTTTGTCATTTGAGAGAGAGAATGAATTTAAAGCTCATTCTAAGGAATTTGGGTAGGGCTGATACCCTAAAAGAAGCTGCCTCCTCAAATGGCATGGCAGGGGTGTTGTGCCTATATAGAGGGAGAAGGAATGTGAGTACAAGGTGAAGGGGGTGTAGGCTTCACACAGGTCATGGACTCATGAGTTATATTGTCTGTTTTCTTCAGCAGTGACTATCCCTTTGGAGATACTTGTCCTGGAATTATCAGCCTCAGAGCGGCACAGATAATTCTTTTTTAGAGATATAACACAGCTCGTACTCAAGGTTCCCAGGAATGCAGTTGAAGAATGGGAGAAGGGAGGACAAATGGTGTTAAGTATTTGATTGTGCTTGGCTTAGCTTTTCTAATATAAAGGTTCAAGCTACAGATTAGAAGGTGGAATTCAGCTACATTAAGACTTTGACTTTTGTTCTGAAGAAAATAACTTTTTATGACTTGAACAGAGAACTGATAAGATCTGACCTCTGTTTTAAAAGAATCTTCTTGACTGCTGTGTTGATTATGGTGTGGATTATTTTGTGGAGTGTGGGGACAGAAGGGCAGGATAGGACAGGAAGAGGAATTAAGAGGCAATTATAGGGAATCAGGTGAAATATTTGGGGGCTCTATTATTCACACACGTAAGGGATTCTGGGATTTTGTCTTTGTTTTACAATCATTATTGCCAGAGTCCTTGCCTTCATTCACTAGTGGAATGGATTGCTTAATACATGACTTCTTGCTAAAACCTCTGTGGTTATCTGCAAGATGCCCTTTGCCTGGGATGGATATCCTGTTTTCTGTCCAAACTCTTCCCTTCCTCACTGCCTCCCTCATTTTGGTGGAGCAAATATTTTAGTAGATTCCTGAGAAAAGGGGCATGGAAAACAATTTTTTGAGTACCTGAATATGAAAATGATTTTATTGCTGCTTTACATTTATTCAGTGAATACCTACTGAGAAAATAATTCTAAGTTGAGAATTAACTGCCTTTTGGATTTTTGAAAAAAAATTTTCCCTTTGCCTTCTGGCTTCCAATGATTGATTTTCGTATCACACCAATGGGTCCAGAGGAATGGCTCCTTATCCCTACCCCCACCTTAGCTCTTGTGTTTTTCAAGTTTGGAACCAAATATTTTCCTCTCTGGAAAATGTTCTTGTATTATTTATTCTTTAATAACTCCCTTCTCTATGTTTCCCCATTTCTTACTGTCTGGAGCTTCTATTATCTAGATATTGGACCTCCTCTATGTTTATAATATTTTTCTTCCTAGTTTACAGCCCTTTATTAGTTCCATATTTTGGGAAGTGTCCTTAACTTTTTTCTAGTCTTCCAGTTGAATTTTCTTCTTTTTTGCTATGATGATGTTGATTTCTAAAAATGTCCTTTTGTTCTCTGAGTATTTTTTCCTGACATATCCTAGCTATTAACAGCTATTAATCCTAGCTATTATCTTTTTTTTAAAAAAAATGATTTATTTATTTTTGCATACAAGCTGGGGTACAGGCCAGAGGTGTCGGGCAGTTGAGAGGATTCACCAGAGACAGAGTCGGGAGCAGAACAGGCAGATCAATGGAAATACACTGCTGAGGGGAGCAGCGGGAGAGGCAGGAGAGGTCTGCTGTGCCTCATGCCACAGCTGCAGACAGCTCTACAGTGCTGCGTTTAACCCGTTGCGCCACCAGGGAGGCTCTATTAATAGTTTCTTAAGCTATGCTACAATCACATACACACACACACACATACACACACTCATATGCTACTTATAATATAATATTTATAATCATTCACTTTTTAATTAGATAATGAACTCATTCCTTATCCCTGTACACAAGTTTTTGAAGTCCTTTTCTCCTATGCTCATGCTCAACTGAAAACATTCTTTCTTATTCCATAATAAGAAAATAATTTAACAAGTCCTTAACACCACATTTACTCGGTTACCACCATCTGGACCCATGTATTTTGCTATTACAAATTAATTATCAATACTTCTATCATAATTCTTATCTCCACATCCAAAACACACTCCATCAATCCTCATATCTTCTGCCTATATCAATTTTTCATCCTCTACAGGATCATTCTTATCAACTTAACATCACACTATAATTTATCCCATTCCATCTTAAAAATTCTTTCTTGACCCTCTTCCAGCTGACCTCTCATTTTTGCTGTCTTTATAGAAAAACATCTTTGAAAAATTGTCTATACTTATTGCTCCATTTTCTCTTATTTCATTCTCCCTTAAACCCACACAAATCAGGCCTTTATTGTTAATGGACCACTTTGTTCTCTTGTTCTTGTCACCTTGTCAATGACCTACTTTTCACTAATCCCCATGGTCAGATGTAAACCCTTATCATAATTGACCTATCATCAGCATTTGACAGAATGCTTATTCCCTCCCCCTGGATTGACTTGCTGAATTCAGTTTGTAAGATGTTTCATTTTCTAGTATTTCCTCCTAAGTCATGGGTAGATTCTTTGGAAGTTCCTTTAATGGTTTTACCTTATGTCCAGAGGCTCTTATTTAAACTTCTATGTCTGAGGATCAGTCCTTTGTTTTATTATATTTAAACTCACTCTCACTCCATGGGTGATCTCTTCAGTTTTGTGACTTTACCTTTTACACTTTGTTAGTTTCTGATAATATAGTTCTAACTTGGTCTCAAATTTCACACTTTTTATATAGGTCTGCATCTCCACTAGAATGTTTATCAGTATCTTAAACTTAGTAAGACCAAAATTTAAATTTTCTGTTCTTTTTCAGAATCCCAAACCCATAGCCTTTCCAATTCTAGTGACTGTGCTAAACTTCCAGGTGATCAGACGAAAAACCTTGAAGTCATTCTTCATTGTTATAACTGTCTTTCTCTTACAGTGTCATAAAATACAATCTGTTTAATTGTCCAAGTACATAGGGCTCAATATTTCTTACAAATCAAATCTTAGCACCTGGTTCCGGTTATTATCTTTTCTTTCTAGATTATTGCAGTAGTTCCTACTTGGCCCCTTGCTTTTAACCTTACTCTTCTAGAGTCTATTTAAAAAAAAAATATTTATTTATTTATGCATACAAGAACTGGGGTGTAGGCCAGAGGAATGGTGTGGTGAGAGGATTCAGCAGAGACAGAGTGGGGAGCAGAACAGGCAGATTGACTAAAGTACACTGCTGAGGGTAGCAGCGGGCAAGGCAGGAGAGGTCTGTTGCTCTACGTGGGAAGGATGGAACTTGTGCTGCAGTGACTATGGATAGCTTTATAGGCTGAGACTTAACCCATTGCGCCACCAGGGAGGCCCAATTCTAGTCTATTTTTAATGATGATGAAAATGATCTTTTAAAAATTAAAGTGTGTGTGTGCGTGTGTGTGCGTGTGCGTGTGTGTGTGAATCGCAGCCCTTTACTAGGGTTAAATAAGAACCAAAGTCTTTATGATGACCTCCAAAACCATACCTAATTTGACCTTCCTTATCTATCTACCTCTACTGCTGCACTTCCTCCTTGCTCAGACCACTACACAAACAAGGCTCCTTTATTTTAAACTCACCAAGCAGGCTCTTACCTGATGGTGTTTGCACCTTTTTAGCCATTCTTCCTAGAGCTCTCATCCTCAAATATCCCCATGTCTTCTTCCCTTATGTCCTTAGAGTCTTGATCAAATGTTATACTCACTAACATACTATTTAAAGTTTCAAGCTTATCTCAGCTTATTACATTACTTTATTCATGCTAATATATTTTAATGTGAAATATAATTTATGGATTATCTTACAGTTTTCCTTTTTCATTCATAGAATCAAAGTTCTAAGACTAAAGAATATTGCTCTTTTTCTCACTGACTTAGAGCAATACTTGTTACCCTTTAGTTAAAAGTTATTAATGTAATAGGTGCAAAATTTTATCTTATTTATCTGGATATTTTTTTTTTAATTTTGGGAATTTGCTTCTTATCCCTGCCTTTTTTTCTTTTTAGAGTTATTTATATGTTGTGCTGTTGTTTAGTCATTCATTCATTATAAACTCATTCATTTGACATTTTACTCATTTGTTTATCCATTTGTTTAATGACTTTTATGTAAAATACTTTTTAAAAAAGCTTCATGATCCATGGCTTTCAATCAGCTACAATTTAGAGGGAAATTATTTTAAAGCTTATTGGCCTAAAAATGTCCAGAAATGACTAATTAGTTCTACTTAGACCATTCCTCTTCTGGTAAAATCAGAGAAAATATGGAAGAGCATTCACATTTGCCAGAGAAGAAGGCTTTGGGTGAAGCATTTCCCACATTTTTACTGTTTATACTCTGAACTCTGATTTACAGCCACAGAAGAAAGACTCTAAGCATCTCAGAAGGTTAAACTAAATAGACAAAAAGTTGGTGTTCAAAATGTTTGGTCAATTCAATTATATAGTTATCTTATTATGCCCTTGTCCTTTAGAATGAATGTAGCAGGTGTTCATTCATAGCAATTACTTAATAAACATGGCTAAATTTTCACTCACTGGGAAGAAAATAACAATGCATTTATAAATGGATGAACTAGAAGTAATTACAGGAAACTATAATAAATCTTTTCTGTGTTTCAATAGAGCTGAGCAAAATATTTTTACTTTTTCCACTTTATAGTGACATAATGACTTGAAACAAGTACACATGGTTTTTTAATGCATAGCTTTTACTAAAACTGGTAAAATTATAAGGCACTAACTTTACTAATTCATCTGAAAAGTAGACAACAGTGAGCAAAATAGGTATTTTCCCTTCAGAGGACTTGCAATATACTGGTGAAGACAAAGTACTTACAGTACAGTATAATATGTATAGAAGCAAACCCTACAGCCAAAGTGAATCATCTATCTCCCACTATCACAGAGAACAAACACATAATATAGGATCATAGACACAATTTTCAGTTACGTTCTCAAAGCCCTTTATTGAACAAGGGTGACATCCAATGTAATATGTAGTGCATTTGGTTTCCTTTACCGTTCTTTTAATTTCTCACATTTCCCACTCTGTCATTCAAAATTCCTTTCCTATTGACAAGAATTTTTCCTTTATTTCTTCTTTTCCTAGAACACCCCATTTAACCTGAGATCTTAGACAAGTCTGTATTTTCTCTTTTCAGTTTTATATCTCCAAAGTAAAGTTAGCCACCTTCCATTTCCTTTCAGTGTGTAGTCTCTTCTCTGCAAAATATTTACCGGTTTTCCAGAAAGTCAGATGTTTGCTGGCATTCCACTGATACTTCAAGAACAAAACCTATTTTTTTCCAAAAAGAAATAGTTCACTGTTAATTGTATTTAATAGACTCTTCTCTCTTTCACTCTATCATTTTAGTTCATACATGCAAGCCTATATGGTATTTACTTTTCCTATGTTGAGGAATTTGGCAAATATTTCAAAAGTTCTGACTACTCCAATTCCTGCACTCATCTTGGGTTGTTAAAAAATACAATATGTGGATCAACAAATCCATTTTTAAGTCAATAAGTATTATTTATATACCAAGCATTGTGTATGTCATTAAGTGTATGATTGTGATTATTTCAGAGCCTCTTGAATGAAGGACTTCATATTGTGTGATAGACATGTGAACTAAATAGTTACAGAACAATCTTTCATGAAATATATACATGTATAAAACTTATCCAAAGGTGGGTGTAAAGAAATTCTTTAGTAACACTGGCCATTTCACAACCTTGTTTGCAGTCTAGCCTGTTTGTCTGATAGTCATATTTTTACTCTCCATCTCTTAATTCCCCACCACCACCCACTAAAACTCTAGACACTATCCTTATTGAACTTCTCTCTATTCTTTAAACATGCATAACTTTTGTAATTTTGTGCCATTTTTCATATGGTTCCATCTGTCTATAATATTCGCTTTCCCCTCTTGGCCATCTGTCAAACTCTTGTTTATAATTTTTAGCTTAGCTTAAAAATTAGCTAGTATATGAAAACTTCCTTGATACTGCAAAGAAAGCTGAAATACCAACTCTTCTGTTCTTCCATGCCTTGTGTGTACTTCTAGTACCTGTGATCATATTTTATAATCATTTTAATATATCATCTCTTTTACGTGTCTCTGAGTCCCTAGAACACAGAAACTGAATATATATTTACTGCCTGGCACATCACAAGCGATCAAAAGCTTTTATGAAATTAAGATTGACATACATAAAAAGGGAAGGTGCTAGAAATGTTCACATCAAAGGAAAGGTCTTTTGTTATTATGATCTTCCTTGAGTGCAACTTTCCTGTTTATAATTAATAAATTTTTAAGTGTAATGTCTCTGGCTGTCTAGACATCTTTATTAGTCAAGCAAACTAACTTCTTTAAGACACAAACCTCAAATAAGAATGGCCAAGCATAATAAATTCCATTTTTTCTTGTTCATATAAATTTCAATGTTCCCACTAAGCAGCTCTTCAGAATGGCCACATTCTATTTGGTTTCTCTCACAAACTCAGGTTCCATCTAGTTATGACTCTTCTGTATGTAAAACAAGGTTGCTAGATTTTTTTGAAAGCAGAGGAATCTTTAAATTTAATCTCTCAGTCAGGAATTGACATATATCAGTTCTAGTCATATTTCCCTGGCTAGATATATTTCATTGGCATTATCTAGGTCAAGAGGACTTGGAGATATTCTCAGGTACAACTTTACACTATAGTGACCATCAATATTGGTGACCTGTTAACTATCCATGTCTATACAGATGAACTGGCTTAAATAACTATATTGAGTAGTTATTACCCTGAAACTAGAATATGATAATTGAAGAGAATTTGAACTCGACAAAATAAACATCGGTAGATGACTGGAGACTTACATATCTATGGATTGACTATAATATTCCTTCTGAGAATGTATAATTTGGATAAACCTTTAAAATTACAATTTGATAGATCTAGAAAATTCACAGTTATGATTGCTTTCCTGCATTTTATTGTTGCTTTAGAGGAAATATGTTTTAAATTATGACCTAATATAAAAATGTAGGTTTTATTTAGCATTCAGAAAATTGAAGTTTCCCTAAGTTACCAAAAACATTTCCATCACTTTCACATATTATTGCAAATGCTTAATAATGTAAAGGGACATTGAAAGGTTTCTTTTTGGAAAAAATTGCCTCTGCCTTGCAACAGTGAAACAGTTCTGCCCAGAGATCATATAGAATATTTTGCCCACTCAGCACCAACAACGGAACAATTTAGTGGGAAGGAAAATATTGGCGGAATATTGTTTGCATTTTCAAAGTATATTAGCTAGTGAAGTCATGGTTACATTTTGCCATATATATGTGTGTGTGTATTCATACATTCATCCATTTAGTCAACAAATAAGTTGTTATTCTATCTGTCGTTTTCTGGAACTTTTATTAAGTATGAGAAGTTAGTGTTAAAACAAAAACACGTGTAGTTCTTATCAATTGGGAACTTAAATTGATTCTAACAGCGTTAACTAATAGTGATAACTATCACTGAATTCTTACAGCAGTTGTACAATATAGGCATTATTGTTATCTCTATTTTTATGTTTGAAGGTCAGAGAGATTATGCCAATGTAACAGAGTTGCCAAATACTGGAACCCGGGCAGTCTGATTTTAGTCCGCATGTGCATTGCTCAGATGCATTGCTGCTTATTCTAGTGGCTTTTATTGCTGCAAAGACATCTCAGTAAGAACATAATGAAAGCAGCTTGGAAGCTTTTGGTCTTGCCTATGTATATTTATTAAATATTCATTGGGGTGATAAATATGTGTGTATCTATATATTTGAGTGAGCACATTTTTTAATTCAAGTAATAACAAAGATTCTTATTTTCAAAGTACCAATCAATAGAAATAAGAAAGTAAACTTTTATAGGGTATTTTGTTTTAGGATTTAAGGGCTTTGCTACAAAGTTAACATGATAGATTTCAGGAAGTAAACTCTCACATAATAGTTGTAGTTATAACACATGAGATAAGTTGAGTTTCTCTGTTCTGTGTGGCTCCAACAAGGACGTTATATTTTTAAAACCATTGCTTTGCCTTCCCTTTTTGCTTTCCCCTCCAAAGATCCAAATTAGTTAATTGATGTTTCTGATATGACAGATGCAACAAAATGACTATTTAAGGCAAAAACTATTACAAAAATATATAGAAAGATGAAAAATTTATTTTAACTTTATTTGCTCTTTCAGATGTGTTATAACACTTGTGTGTATGATATAATTGGTTATTTTCATAAACAGAAAATGTTCTTCATTTAATGGGTCTCATTTTTTTCTTTTTATTCCACTCTTAACAAAGAACAGATTGTATATATTAGAAAACAAATAGACTTCCAGAAACAACTCTTGCTTTAAGAAAAGGAACATGTTTCCTTTGAGGCTTAAGTAATAATAATATAAATCATTACTCTGTTGCCAACATGGAAAATATTAAAGTCTTATTTACATTTATTTTCATAAAGCTTCTTCCCCCTTTTTAAATAAATAATTAAACTATAATAGACGGGATTGAAGATAGTATTGAAATGTTACTAGGTATACCCTGCAAATAACGTTATCCTGAAAATGTTATCTTATTCCTTCATAATACTCTAATTTTCTCATAAATTTGGCTATTTTTTTAGTGGAATATCAATGTAATAAGTTTTCTGAAATCTTCACTAATTAAAACAATAACAACAATAAAAGTCAAACATACTTACCTAGCTTACAATTCTTTTAAGATTTTTTTCTGCCTTCTTGACTAAATATTTCAGGTACAAGTTTACCCCACTATCTGAAAGTAGAACATTCTTATGAAAGCTTTTGTAAGTCAAAATGGTTTAACGGAAAAAGAAACAAATGCCATTAATGTGGAAAAATTTTTGAGTGTATCCAGACCCACAAAATAACCTAACAATCATATCAAATAATACATAAAATTTAAAATAGGATCAATATATACTAAAAGAATGATATGATAAATACACTACTTGTATAAAGCACCTGGGGAAAGGAGCTTGACGCTTAGAGTCAGTGCTGCCTATAATGACACGATGCAAAACAAACACTTCATGCTACTTTCACTTTTTGTCATAAAAGTGAAAATCCTCTATAGATTACTTTCAATTAGTGAGATCAGGTTCTAAAAGTAGTTCTTTCATAAAAGCAAAATGGTATAACATAAACTTTCAAAAAGTGGGGAATGCTTGTATGAGATAAAGAAAATTTGGTATTTATATTTAATGTTTTATTAACATAGATAGATAAACATAGATATTCGTTGACTCTAGCCTTGAACATTTATTTAAACTTCTGTTATGACTAAAATATAGATTGTTTTCCCTTAATCTATTTTGTATTGCATAAGTGTATTTTATATAATTTTATGGAGTCTTTAAGATTTCTTACTCTCTATTTTGTCTTAGCTTTCTCAGTTTGAAAGGGGAAAATAATGCCTAGTTTTATATATGTTAGTAATTGATAATAGTTTAGGAAACTGCCTGGATTATAGTAGGCACTCAATAAATGCTGGCTAAAATTAAAATGCTAAAAACTTCTGAAACAGAATTTAGTGATTGATATTATTTATATATATATATGTCAAATTAATTCATAGAATGCACACAATAAATTTTTATAGTACTGTATATCCAGTTACTTAATTATTATGTCAAAATCACTTTCTAACTACATCATCAGTACTCTGAGCTGTTTTATCTACAAGTAGTCACCACTAGGTGGTGTTCTTATGTTAGTAGCTTTTAGCTCAGTCTTTTATCAGTAAAGAGGTTTCCTTCCATCTCTTTTTAATTTACTCATTCCTTTGTTCTTTCATTTCTTTCTCTCACCCATCCATTCATTCATATCATCTTCATTTGATTAAACTTCATTTATAAACAACTATGTGCCTTTATACAAAGAGTACCACATTATTCCTGCTCTTGAAGAGCTCATAGACTACTTAAAATACTTTGTAAATTAATAGAGGTCATAATAGATCTTTGGAGTATGGGAAACATAGCTACCAATATTGAACAAAACTTTTCCTTCTGAAAGAGATACGTCACTCTAATGCAATCCAAAAATGTAATCTATTTTTGTAAGCTGGATTTTTCCAGTGTCTGGTTCATTGTCACCTTTTGCCACCTTCTTGGTGTATTTTTATCCCGAAATTAAAAGTACAGAAATCATAATTGATTTGTATTTTCAGCTTGTTAATATAATCTAATATAGTTTATTTTCCCAGTTTGGGAAATAAGAATAATTATATCTCTGGTCTTTGTCTTCCTTCATATCATAAGCTAAAGCGGAAATTGGGGCTTTTCTTCTGGTTCCTCTTCGTCCAGTCCAGTGTGTCTCTGAGGAACAGAACTTCCCAGTGAGTATCAGATACATGTACAGTAACAGAGCTGCTGAATGCCTAAGGCATATCTGAGCAAGTTTTACTGCCCTATTCATAAGACAACAGGGTGCTTGGCTTAGAAAGCCTAGCTTCTTCTGGGAGCCCACAGGCAAATTGGTTACCAGGCAACGACTGATATCTTATGAAAACCAAATATAAAAGCCTACATAGTTAATTAAACAGATAACTTCCCATAGTTACTAACTTGCAAGCAATGAAGTTCTGTATCTACTATGTATAAATCACCATTTTGGTTTTACAAAGATGCAAAAACTTTGTAAACAAGATTTTTAAAACAAGAGCATATCATATGCAGTTGCTAACGGGTATGAGGCTAAGAAAAGGAGTGACCTGTACTAAAAGTTCACTTATTAGTTTGGGCAGGTGAATAATTTTTATCTGCCAGATACGAGATTATAACCAGAAGGTCTATATGTAAGCTCCAGGAAAGGTACACAGATTGATGTATCACTTAGGCATAAAGAGTGCTATTTCAGTCTTATGGTGAAAGGCAGAGAACAAACTTTAAAATAGGTCCTAAGGAATCAAAAGCAGGAGGAAAAAAAGAAGTATATGTATTGAGGAACAAAAGTCCTGTTAATCTAACAGTGAGGGTATTTAGATCTTCAAAATTTAATAGGTAGAGTATGTCGTATATCTGAACATTTCTTCACCAGAATCATGATGTAGTCATTACAGTTAGTTGGGGATCAGCTATACATTTAAGGCCTATTAATTCAACTCTAAAGCTCTGTAAGACCATAGCAAATAAGGGGACAGATACATAAAGAAACATCTAGTACCTAACATTGTTTTACAAAGATATGAATCATAGATGGTACAGAGAAGTAAGATTTTGCTGATTTTGCTCTTACTGTAGATGAGAATAAGAAGTTTGTAGGCACATGTTAGTCTGGCAATCTCACAGTGTGTGACCTGGCTTGAATTACCATCTCAGAGAATTTTGAGGAGAACTGACTTTCTACTTTCATTAACGATTCCTATTATTGGTTAAATATTGATGCTAGTGCACTTTGTAGTCCACTGGTATGTAAGCAGGTGTCAGTAAGTACCAAAAAGTGTTGATTTGAAAGGAACTAGTTATATTTTGAAAATCGTTTTAGTATATTTTCCTTTCAAGTAGATAAGATGGTGATATTCTTGATAGGGAAAATAGAGTTGGCCACTCCAGTTATTTTGTTTTGTTCACATTATGGATGACTAATAATTTGGCAGGCTGAATGAGTCACATACCTTCAAGTATTCAATTTGTCACATCAACAGTTGTTGACTGAGGTTTTTGTCTGAAGCAATTGCTGACGAAAAATGGTTATGAATATATGCCTTTTTGAAAGACAACTATATTTATAATTCCTAGTTAGGGTTTTCCAAGTTGGGGGAAAGGTCTACCAGAAGTCACAGTGCTTGAGTAATATAAGCAAGTGCTACCCTACATCCTTGAGTAGACCTTGCGGAAACCGATAATGATCTGCATCCAGGGTCATGCTAAATGTTGTACCTGGCAGGGGCAAGAGAAAAGCCATAGTCTCCTAAGCACAGTGTCTGCTGATGAAACTGGAAAATAGGATACGAGTGGAATTGATGTTACTACAAATTTCCTTAAAAATGAAAACATGTTTTATGATTAGACTCAAGTTAGTTTCTCCAGGGGTATTAGAAAAGTTCTGTTGTATCCTTTTTAGGGTATCACATTAGGATTCAAATGTAGCAAAATAAAAATCAATGAGACTGAGTGTATGGATTTTTCTTTACCTTTTCTTTACAGCTTTTCAGTAAGTTTGCTATTATTTCAAAATGAAAATTATTACCTTTTTATTTTATATATATTTTAAAAGAAAAAAGATGATTTATGAATGGCATTTTTGGACATATTACATAGTAAGTTTCCAATGATATTTGTGGTGTTGTTAGAGAAAATTTTTGAGTCATTAACACTGAAAATTTACAGTTAAAATCTGAATTAATCTGAATTAAACAAAAACATTTTGAGACTATTATGTTGTATTTGTTTTTCTTGTCTTCATGTTTGTCTTAGACATACTCATGCTGGTGATTAATTCAGATTTTAACTGTTAATTTTCCGTGTTAATGACTATATTATCAACAACTTCTAATTCTGAACCAAGTTCTAATTTGGTGAGGGGAGGGAGCCCATGGACTATGGTACTTTGGTCTCGGGGACGCTAAGGTACCTACATTTGAAGGGGGAATCCTATATTTCCAAAATACCAACAACATTGTAAAAAGCAGCATTACTTCAAAAATTAAAAAAGGTTATAATTCTGATCCAAGTTTTTATAATATCATGATTTAAATTAAAAGATAAATGAAGTAGGTTTTTAATGATTTCTAGGTCTAATTTTTGCCAGTTGTTTTATTCATATTATCTAGTTTAATTTTTCTAATAACTTAATAAATTTATGTTTTACTACTTCAGTATTTGAAATCAAGAAAATTACATTCAGTACATATTTTTTAAGGTCATATAGATCTATTAAATGAGCTAGCACTGGAATATATAGCTCTTTGACTTAAAGTTAATTATATTTCCAATGTACCAGTTTCCTCTTATAATTAAATTTCATATTTGCAATTGTTAATATGTATAATCTATGCCTCAAATTAGTATGAACGTGGTAAGGGAACATTTTAGAAAAAAGAGGTTTTCAATTTCATTCTTAAATAAACATTTCTTAGGTGCCTATGATGTGTAGAGAAATATATTTATACTACTAATTAATGCCCAAATTATCTGTCAAAATTTTTTTAGTATCTTCACCATATGTTTTTAACTCAGAGTTTTAGATTAATGAAACATACATTCAAATTTGTATTTGGCGTGGTTACAACATAGCCTTTATATTTTATTTATTATGTTTAGGGCCCATTTCCAAAAGGTATGAGGAGAAATACAGACAAATATCATTGCTCATTGTTTGCGCCTACCTTATCCCCACCCCTCAGTGTCTAATAGAATGTGCTTTATTTACTTATTATTTATTTTTTTTAATTATGGGAAAGTTTATTATAAAAGAGAGAGAAGAGTAAAGGACACTTGTGCAGACACAAGCAGGCAAAAAGAGCTGCCCCTGAAAGGGACAGGTTTGTGACAGGAGAGACCTACATAGTCACAGGTGGGCAGCTGTGGGCAGAGAGCTGCCTCTGCTGCTTTGTTGAGAAGGGTGGTGATGAGGAGTACCAGGCACAGGTGGGCAGAAGGGTCATTGTCAGAATCTTGCATAATTTAGAAATTGAGTGTGTATCTTGAAAAAGTTTCTAATATTGTGCCTGACAAATTCCCGTCAAAATTTTCCCACTATCTCATTTTGCAGGTTAAGAATGAAGTTATATTCTGAGAATATTATATCATAATTAAAGAAGGTAAATCAGAGAAAGCTTTTATACACTTGTGACATTGCTAATTACTGTTGGCTTTGATCTTTTCTGCATAAAAACCTAGCACTTGAGAGGCTTAAAATTTCTCAAAAGAAGCAATGTTGTATCATTAATACAGTTTATTTTGATTTTTTAAAATTTTTAAACAAATTCCAGTTAGGTAAATTAGTATCTATAAAGTCATCTTTTTTTCTTTCTTTTTTTTTTTTTTTTAAAGATTTATTTTTTATTTATACATACAAGCTGGGGTACAGGCCAGAGGCGTGGGGCGGCGAGAAGGTTCACCAGAGACGGAGTGGGTAGAAGAACAGGCAGATCAGAAATACACTGCTGAGAGGAGCAGCGGGCAAGGCAGGAGAGGTCTGCCATGCCATGTAGGATTCTCCCCGGCTGGGCGTCGAACCCGGGTCGCCGCTGCCAACAGCTCCACAGCGCAGCGCTTAACCGCTGCACCACCGGGGAGGCCCTCATCTTTTTTTCTTTCTAACTCCATATGTACTCATCACCAAATAGTTTTGTTTCTACTTTAAATATTTTTAAATTATGTTCTTTCCTTTCAGTTTTCATGAAGCAGCTTTAGATATAGTCTATTACACTATATATTATGTTGCAATAAAACAAATTGTCATTTCCAAATACAAATTTTTCTGCATACACGTATCTATCTATTTCTTCAAAAATGTAGAGTCTTCCTCTGTTTCACTTATATCACATTTAACCCCTAACCTTTATGGATAATTTTAGCCTTGTTCCTTTTATAACTTCTCTGGTATACGGATATTTGTTACATTTTTGGCCTCTGTACACAAAACATTTCCTCCTTAATTTTTTTCTTATTATGATTTTTAAATTTTCATTTTAATTTGGGGGTTAAAATTTGCTCTTCCATATGTGTACATACTCTACTCACCCACTACCAAACCATGTCTAGCAATATTCTCTATCCCTGTTCTTCCAGTCTCTTCCTTCTTGCTCTGTTCCCTCTGATAACCATTAAATTAAATTATTTCATGAAGCCTAAGATTTATTCCTGCTGCATTTTGCTTGTGTATCATTTTTGGTTATTTATATTGTACAGATGAGTGAAACCATTCAATATCTATCTTTTACTTTCTGACTTACTTCATTTAATGTAAAAATCTCAAGATCCAACCACTTTGTCCCAAAAGCCACTGTCTTTTTTTTTTCCCACAGCTGTACAGTAATACACTGAATTTATATTCCATAATTTCTTTACCCATTTTTCTGTTGAGAGGCACTTAATTTGGTGGTTTCATGATCCGGCAATTGTGAACAGTGCTGTTATATACGTATAGCATATTTATAAGCATATATGCATTATAAATGCATTTATAAGCATATAAGCATATAAGCATAAGCATATATATGCATATATAAGCATTTTTGTATTAAATTTTTCATATGTTTAGGATAAATACCTAATAGAGCTATTGCTGGATATTATGAACTTTATATTTTTATTTCCAGAGTTTATTTTTAAAATCCACTGCAAGCTCTAAAGTTTTTAACGCAATCCTTGATGTTTATTTATTTATTTTTTATAGATTTATTTACCTATGCATACTAGAGCTGGGGTATAGGCCAGAGGTTTGGGGGAAGGTGAGAGGATTCACCAGAGACACAGTGCGGAGGAGAACAGGCAGACTGAAATACACTTATGAGGGGAACAGCGGGCCAGGCAGGAGAGGTCTGCTGCGCCATGTGGGAATCTCCCCTGCTGGGGATAGAACCCATGCCACAGTGGCTGCGAACAGCTTCATAGGCTGAGACTTAACCCCTTGTACCACTGGGAGGCCCCAATGCTTGATGTTTAATGTGAGTTGACCACAACTGCCATATATTATTTGATAATTAATGAGTTATTATCTGAATAAAATAAATGAAGTAATTATTAGAATCATATCAGCTTCTAAGACTGATTCAGGAGGAAGTAGAAAGCCCGAACAGACTACATACAAAAAAGGAAATTGAAAGAATAATCAATAGTCTACACCTCCACCCTCCAAAAAACCAGTACCATGTGGTTACAAGCCACAGAACCTTCAAAGATAAGCTAATAAGTATTCATCTCAAATTCTTTCAAAAATTGAAGAAGAGAGTACACTTCCAAACACATTTTATAAGACCATAAAGAAGACATGAGTAGAGCCTCCCTGGTGGCCTAAGGGTTAAGTCTCAGCACTATCACTGCTAAAGCCTGAGTTTGATCCCCTGCTAGGGAGCTAACACACAAGGTACAGCAGACCTCTTCTGTCACCCACTGCTCCCCTCAGCACTGTATTTCAGTAGATCCACCTGTTCTGCTCCCCACTGTCTCTGGTGAATCCTCTCACCCCCTGCACCTCTGGCCTATACCCCAGTACTGCTATACACACACACAAAAAAAGACATGAATATCACAAAAAAGTAAGCTAATACTCCTGATGAACATAAATGCCAACATCATCAAAAAACCATACTAAGATGAATTTAACAATGTATTTATAGGATCACACATCATGACTATGTGGTATTTTCCCTAGAATACAAGGATGTTTCAACATAAGCCAACTGATCAAAGTCATTCAACACATCAACAACAGGAAACATAAAAATCATATAATCATATCAATAAGTGCAGAGAAAACATTTGACCAGATTCACCAGCCATTGTAATTTATATATTAAAAAAAAAAAAACTGTCAAAAGATGGGGATAAAGGAACATACATTGACATAATAAAGGTAATATGTGACAAACACCCAATAAACATAAAACTCAGTGGAGTTACTGAAAACTTGTCCTTCAAAATAAGGTACACAACAAGGATGTCCACTCTCACTGCTATTATTAAGCATAGTTTGGAAATCCTAGCCATAATAAGTAAGCAGGAGAAAGAAATGAAAGAGATCCAAAATGGGAAAGAAGTAAAATTATCATCACTATTTGCAGATGATGTACTTCTGTGTGTGTGTGTGTGTGTGTGTGTGTGTGTGTGTGTGTGTGTGTGTGTGTGTGTAAAACCTTAAAGTCTCCACTAAAGTTTTAAAAACAATAAAGCAAGCCTCCCTGGTGGCGCAGCGGTTAAGCGCTGTGTTGTGGAGCTGTTGGCAGCCGCGATGAGCGTTTGATGCCTGGCCGGGGAGATTCCCACATGGTGCGGCAGACCTCTCCTGCCTCGCCCGCTGCTCCCCTCAGCGGTGTATTTCCATTGATCTGCCTGTTCTGTTCCTTACTCTGTCTCTGGTGAACCCTCTTGCTGCCCCGCACCTCTAGCCTGTACCCTAGCCTGTATGCATAAATAAATAATATCTTAAAAAAATAAAAACAATAAAGCATTATAGTTACATTGCTGCTACAGAATCAATATACAGAAATCTGTTGAGTTTCTCTATAAATAATAAACTGGAAGAGAAAAAACAGGAAAGAAACAGTGTCATTTGCAATCATATCAAAGGAAATAAGTACCTAGGAAATAAGGTTAAAAAGAATATGACAGACCTATGCAATAAAATCTATGAAACATGGTTAAAGAAAATAGAAGACACAAATATATGGAAAGATAATGAATTGGAAGCATTGGCATTGTCAAAGTTATCATACCTATAGCAACATACAGATTTAATGTCAAATTCCTGACATACTTCAAGTAAATAGAACAAACATTACTAAAATATGTGTGGAACTACAAAAAGACCTGAATGGCTAAGGAAGTCCCCACCAAAAAGGAAAAATGTAGGTATTATGCTTCCTAATTTAAGCAAGACATTATGCTCTTAAAATAAAAACAGATACCCACCCAGATCAGTGTAATAGAATTGAGTAAGGAGAAATAAACTCGAATTTATATGGATAGTTAATTTACAACAAAGAAACCACAAGCATGCAGTGGGGAAAGGAATGTCTATTCAACAAATGGTGTTGGGAAAATTGGGTAGCCACATGCAAGAAAATAAAAAAGACCACGGTCAAAAATGTAAGTCCTGAAACCACCTAAATAGTAGAATACATAGGCAAAACACTCCAGCAGTGGCCACAGTGATGACTTTGGGGACTGGACTATAATGGCAAATGAAACACAAGCAAGAGTAAACAGATGGGACTAGATCAAATAAAAAACCTGCAAAGTAAAAAAATCATTAAGATAAACAGATACCCTATTGAATAGAAAAATAAAATTCCATCTATTTGTCATATATCTGACATGAGATTAATATTCAAGATCAATAAAATAGTTATAAACAGAACAAGAAAATAAATAATACAATAAAAAACAGACAAAAATATAGACACTTCTTCAGAGAAAACATACAGATAACATGCACAAGGAGATATAGACAGCATTACTTATCATGAAAGAAATGCAGATCAAAATCACAGTAAGATATTTCTTCACAATGGTGAGAATAACCTGTACTAAAAAGGCCAGAAACAACTAATGTTGTTCAGGGTGTGGACAAAAAGAGACTTTTATACTCTACTGATAGGAATGTAAAACTCTTACAAACTTTAAAGAAACATTATGGAGTTTCTCAAAATATTAAAAATGATCTACCATATGATTCACCAAATTTTCTCCTAAGCATCTATTTGAAGAATATAAAAACACTAACTCAAAACAATATGTGTTCGCCAACGTTAATTACAACACAGTTTCACAGTTACAATAGCCAAGTTGTGGTAACAATCTAAATATCCAACAACAGATGAGTAGATAAAGATGTAGCATGTATACACAATGGAATACTACTCAGGCACAAAAAATGAGATGAAATCTCCCCATTTGCAAAAACATGGATGGTACTATAAAGCATTGTATACTAATAAGCAAAATAAACCAGAAAGAGGATAAGTACAACATGATTTCACTTATATGTGAAATATAAAGAAACAATGCAAAGGATCACATAAAACCAAATCACAAAAACTACTAGGAATCCAACTGCATAAATGAGGTTACCTACCAGAGTGGGAGAGGGAGGAGAGCAAAGGATTTTGGGGAGCAATGGACTGTAGTGGATGGTGATTGGTATTTTGGTGGTAAGTGTGATATGATAACGTGTATTTTAATAAGTGTGAGTTTGGAATTCTAAAATGAATACAGTGTTGTAAAACAGCATTATCTCAATTAAATAAAAAAGAGGAATGGGGAAATTTTTCTTAATAAAAATTTGTTCTATTTAGAAATTTTTTTTCATTTAACGATTATATAGTGCTAAGATAGTGATTTATATCTGATGCTTTGAGTAAAGAAATTAAAATCCATCACTTATTCTCCATGAGTAAATGTTGTAAATTCATTTATATTACTTTATGGAAAAACTTGCACTGTCAAAATGCAAACCTGCAGCAGTCAGCTTGCTCACTTTTTTTCTTTTTTTATCTTTCACATAATGTTCAAGTCACTAAATAAAATAGCGCACCTAGTGTAAATAACCCATGGCATGAAATCATCAAAGATATGAATACTAAAAGAAACTAAAGAAAGGGTACCAAAGCCATTTTTTATTCATATGCTTCCTATTAAATCTTATATTCAAAAAACATAATAAAAGCCTATACAAAGACATACAAACAATACTTTTTCCGACACTTCATTGCAATGCAAATAATAGTTTCAGTGTTAAAGTCTCTTCAGCAAAATAGCCTATTTCAAAATGTTACACAAATATGTACATTTTACTTTCTTCAGACAATAAATGCTCAAAATGATAGTATAAGCAGAAATCCACTAATCTGTTTTAAGACATCTGTTCTCATCACCCCTCCTGGACTTGGTAGAGTTTGGGACAGTTAGAAATGGAATATATTATTTATTAGGGAGTTAGTTTATTTCATCAGAAAATAGAGACTTCAGGAATACTGTTATGACTCAAATATAAATTATTTTTGTATATACCTTCTTTACTCAGGGTATGTAATTTCACATGCAGTATCTATTTTAAAGAGAGGACGAATAATGTTCTATTTTATGGGAGAAGTCTGTTTTAGACCATGAGAATAGAGAAACTTTACTTTGGGGTAAGCTGAGTGAATAGGTAAATGGTTTATCTGAGATCAAATAGATGACTACACAGAAAAAGACAGGTCTAGATCTAGAACTTCTAATGAAAGTGCTGACCTCTTACTAGGTTAGTTTATTAGCCAGGTATCCAAGTAAAGAGAATTAAAGTTTAAGTGTGATCACTCTATTAGCATGATAGTCCACAATTCATATTTCTGTCAGTTCCTTTACATGAACATTGATTAGACTTTAAGATTAGCCCAAATACATACTATATTAATAAGGTATAATGTTATTAACTAAAAGAAAACAGCACGACCTTTTTACTGTTATTGACAAAGTGGTCACAAATTTCTAACTTATCTCACTGATGATGAATGTGGAATACTATCTTCTCTGAAGGAAGGTGCATTGTTACTGCAAAGACTATTTAAAACAATTAACTGGACAAATACTTTATTCTATTTAAAATGTATTGAGCTCATTTTATATGGAAAGGCAAAAGATCCCGAATAGCCAACACAATGTTGAAGGAGAAAGACAATGACCTATCCAGTTTTAAGATTTACTATAAAGCTACACTATTTATTGTAGTGTAGTATGATGAAATATACAAATAGATCAAAGAAACAGAACAGAAAATCCAGATTTAGATCTACATAAATATAATTGATCTTTGACAAAGAGGCAAATGCAATTATGATGGGGAAAATAATCTTTTCAATAAATAATGATGCAAAAACTGGATAGCCACATATATCCCCTGCTCAAGAAAAAAAAGTCTAAAAACAGACCTATACCTTTCACAAAAATTACTGAAAATGGATCACAGAGTTAAATGTAAAATGCGAAAATATAAGACTCCTAGATGATAAAATGGCAATGACTTTCTAGATAGAACCACAAATATATGATCCATAAGTGAAATAATTGTAAACTGGACTTCATTAAAATGAAAAACCTGTGTTCTATGAAAGACACTATGAGAGCATTGAGACGAATAAGCCAGAGACTGGGAGAAATTCTTTGCAAAATACATCTGATAAAAGAATATTATCCAAAATATAAAACTCAACAAGAAAACCCAGTTAAAAATGGGCAAAATCTTAACAGACAGTTGACCAAAGAAGATATACAGATGGCAAATAAGCATATGAAAAGATACTTCACATCATATGTCACCAGGGAGATGCAAATTAAACCAATGAGCTACCACCGCATACCTTTTAGAATAGTCAAAATCCAAAACGCTGACAACATCAAATATGGCCAGGATATAGAGCAATAGCAGCTCTTGTTTATTACTAGAGTAGTGTAAAATGGGATAGCCACTTTGGTAGCCATTTTGATTATTTCTTATAAAATGAAACTTGCTTTTACCATGATCCAGCAGTAATGCTCCTTGTATTTACCAAATTAGTTGAACAATTATGTCCACAAAATAGCCTGCACATGATTGTTTATAGCAACTTTATTAATAAATACCTAAACTTGGAAGTAATGAAGATATCCTTCAACACAAGTGGATAAAGAAGAAACTGATATAGCCAAAGAAATGTCATTATAAGCTAAAAAGAAATGAGTGTGTCTACTGATGAATGGATAAAGACATGAGATATATATATATATATCACATATATATTTCATATATATATCACAGACATGAAGAATGGGAAATTTTTTCTAAATAAAAGGAAATTTAGTTTAGAAACAAATTTTTTATTCATTTAACATTTGTCATATATCATAATGCTAGGATAGATTCGTTTATATCTGGTGCTTTTAGCAAAGAATTTAAAATCTATCATTTTCCACGAGTAAAATGTCATGAAATAACTTCATTTATAGTACTTAGGAAAAATACTTTTAATGCCAAAACTTGAGCGTGTAGCAGTGAGCTTGCTCACTTTTTTCTTTCTTAAATGTGTTTCTTACAGTGTTCAAGTCACTAAATAAAATAGCATACCTAATGTAAATAAGTTATGGCTTAAAATCATCAAAGATATGGATAATAACAGAAGCTAAAGGAAAGAGATTATTTCCTTGCCTCAATACTGCAGTCAGATTTCTAGGGTTTGAGTTAGTTTTTCTGTTCCTTTCTTCTGTCTCTTTGTATTTCACATATTAATAAAATCATCTAGAGTTTTTTCTTTCTCCTTTTGACTTGTTTTCCTCAGTATAAAACTCTACAGTTCCCTCTGTGTTGTCACAAATTGCAAGATTTCATTTTTGCTTTTTATAGCTGAGCAACATTCCATTGTATATATATTCTATATCATTATTATCCACTCCTCTGTGGTTGGGCACTTAGGTTGTTTCCATAGCCAGGCATTGTAAATAGTGCTGCAGTGAACACAGAAGTGCATATATCCCTTTGAACTAATGTGTTTGTGTTCTTTGGATATTTAGGAGTTTTAATTTTCATAAAGATTTATTTATTTATGCATACAAGCTGGGGTATAGGCCAGAGGCATGGGGCACGAGAGGGTTCACCAGAGACAGAGTAGGGAGCAGAACAGCAGATAGACTGAAATACACTGCTGAGGGGAGCAGTGGGCGAGGCAGGAGAGGTCTGCCTTGCCATGTGGGAATCTCCCCTGCCAGACATTGAACTCGCGTCACCCCTGCCGACAGCTCCACAGCGCAGCTCTTAACTGCTGCGCCTTCAGGGAGGCCCAGGAGTTTTAATTTTTTGAGAGACCATCATACTATTGACCATAGGGGCTGCATCAGTGTACATTTCCACCAACAGTCAACAAGGTTGCCTTTTCCTCCATATTCTCACTAATATTTGTATCTAGTCTTTTTGATATATGCTTTTTTCATGGCGTGAGTGGTATCTCATTGTGGTTTTGATGAACATTTCTTGATAAGTGATGATGAACATCTTTTCATCTACCTGTTGACCATTAGTTTGTCTTCCTTGATGAAGTGTATATTTATATCTGCTAATTTTTGGATTGGTTTGTTTTCTTATTATTGAATTGTATGAATTCTTTTTAGATCTTGGATATCAGTCCCTTGTCATATGTATGATGTACAAATATTTTATGCAACTCGGTAGGGTGTCTTTTCATTATAATGACAATTTCTTTTACTTTGCAGAATGTTTTTAATTTGGTGTGTCACATTTGTTTATTTTTGCTTTGTTTTCTGGACATTGTTGTCCAGTTCCCAAAGACATCACTGAGGCCAGGTTTGGAGAGTTTTGTCCATGTATTCTTCTATGTACTTACAATGTCAGGGCATACAAATTTAAGTCTTTAATCCATTTTCACGAATTCTTTGTGTATGGTGTAAGATAGTCATCTAGTTTCAGTATTTTGCATGTTACTGTCTAGTTTTCCAACACTATTTGTTGGAGATGTTTCTTGGAGAATATTTCACATTATATTGAATAAAATCTTTGAAAGTTTGTATGATATGGTACAATTATAGAAAATTTTCACTGATATGGGACTCATGGAAGATCATTTCAGTTTAACACAGCAGTACAAATAGTATTTCATTATTTCAAGCTTATATAAAGTAGACTAGGACAGTCATTGCTGAATATAGTTGTTACGACCCATTAAAAACAATCTAAAATACTACATATTTGCAATAAGTGCCCAGAGGTTAAAAATTACATTGTTGTATTTTAGTTATTAACTTTAAAAATTTAAAGTAAAAATTAGTACTATTCTTCTTATATATCACAGTCATCATCTTTAAAATATGAATTATTTTCTCACTACATTCTTCCTTGCATGACTTGGCATCAGTTAAGTTGTGATGGCAATGTATTGACCGATAAAACTGAGAAATTTAGGTTGAAACAGGGCTGGATACAGGATTCATGTAGGTAATTAAGATCTTGTCTATCTCCATTCTTTGATTTGGCTTCACTCTGTATTAGCTTCATTCTTAGGTTCCATGTGCTATTGGAATAACTGCCAGTTGTTCCAAGACAGTTGGCCTTGTGTTTATGTTAAGCAAAAAAGAGAATATAGTGATAGAGAATAGAGAATTCCTGCCCAAGGACCAAGGGTTATTTATTTTACCTAAGTAGTTTCAGTACCCATCCCAGAAACCCAATCACCAAGCCAGCAATATAAAGCTATTCTAATTGATATATGTCCTGGGTAAAATGTTCTACTCCTGGAATCAGGAAATTGAAACCAAATCAAATTTTAAAGAGAAAAAATGGAATAGGTGTGGTTCCACATAGGGAATTCATGATGCAGAAGAGGGAGGATCGATGCCTGATAGCCAAAACCTTTCAAATATCTGCAATTTATAAACTATAAACTGTGTGTTGGTATCCTCTATCCTATTTTTCTTTGGTAATAGGACATTTGAATGTCAGCCATACATGTAAGTCTCCAGATGGAGACTATAGCTACTCTCTTGGTACATACTACTCTCTCTCTGGAGGTTGATGGTTATTTATCTAAGTTTGAGTGCAAGAGGTATAAGAAAAGGTACATGTGAAACTTCTGGGTGAAATCCTTAAATGTGCTTGTTATGAACTCTTTACCATTTTATGTGCAGTGAAATGGCAACGTTAAATTCAAATCTAGAAACCACTACTCCTTCAGTACTATAAGGAAACTTTCTGATATTTTAAAAGGAAACATTTCTCTATGTTTTCAAATTGATTCTTTACTTACCACCCTCATTTCATATAATTACTATTATAATCGCTTAGAGTTATGCTGGGATCACCAATGTGCTTTGCTAGGGAAAGGAAGACATGTTCGATTCTCATGCATAATGCTCTGAAATTATTCATTTTATTTCTAAAAACTGTTTCTTTGAATAGTAAAATACTCTTAATAGAAAAAAAATGGCTTTAAATTACACATTTGCCCAAAGCAAATAATGAATTCTACAGTTAATATGACAAATGACATAGATCAGTCGTTCTTTGACCAAATAGAATTGTCTTTAGACCTGGTCCTGAAGAGAAAGTTATCACTATTCATCAAGTGTATCATCAGAATTATCACAAAATAACCAGAGATAATCTTCTATTTCAGGAAGGATTGTTTTAAACACAAAGTATGATTAATTTTGACATAAACCATGTTAAGGCTCTAATTAAGTGTCCTGGTGGGTTAGTCTATGTTGAGAAGATCCTCTGACCCTTAATGACAAGTATAAATGAAAAAAAGTTGCTTATTTAGACAGGTGATGTGAAGGCTTCCATGGCAGCCCATTTTCTTGTAGAAAAAGCATAACACTCAGAGCTGCAAAAATTAAATGGGTTGAAATACATTTTCTTTATAAGCACCGGTTATCAGGATGCTCAAGTTACTATTGTTTTATACATCAATGGGTCAAATGGTTTGAGTTCCTAAATACTACTCCCAAACACTTGACCTCTCACAAACTCTTCTGTTTGCTGTGTGTTCATGCTATGATAACTATGCACATTCCAAGGTTGAAAGATTCCATAAAAATCCCAGGACCTCAGAACTTTTACAAAATTTCTTCCCTTACAGAAAAGTAAAAGATTCTGATTCTACTTATTTAACAGGTAAAACTGTCATCGAGTTTTTGTGATAGCAATGTTGCTTCATTTCTGAACTTCTGAGGGAAAAACTGCTGTCTATTTAACAAGATTAATTTTTTTTGAAGATTTATTGTATTTTTGCATACAAGCTGGAGTGCAGGCCAGAGGTATAGGGTGGTGAGAGGGTTAACCAGAGACCCAGTGGGGAGCAGCACAGGCAGGTCAAAGGAAATACACTGCTGAGGGGAGCAGCAGGCGAGGCAGGAGAGGTCTGCTGCACCATGTGGGATTCTCCCTGGCTGGGCATTGAACTCACGCAGCAGCCGTCGACAGCTCCATGGCGCTAACGCTTAACCCGTTGCGCCACCAGGGGAGACCCAACAAGATTAAATTTTTAAAGACAATAATCATCTCAATTCACTCTCAATAATTGTTAAATTGGAGTAAAGATTCAGTTGCATGTCTTTTCTCTAAAGATCTGATATTCAAGCAGCAGTTAAACTTTTGTTTAGATTCATACTTTTTGATTGTTAAGACAACCTGTAGTCAACACACTTGTCCAGTTGTGTTTTTTTTGTGTGTGTATTCCACATAAAATAATAATGTGTCTCTTATGTATGTCAATACAGTAAAAAAATAAAGAACATAAAATAACACATCTCTAAGATAATTTTTGTAAAAAATGTTACAGACATTCCAAAGGTAGTTGATATTCTGGCAGTTTATCAGCTAGTAATAATTTATAATTTAATACAGTTCTGACACATTTCTAAGAGTTTTAAATGTGTGCACTCTGTAAATTCTACCAATAAAATAATCCCATAATGATGCTAATGTCATTATCTCTATTTTACAGATAAAAAAACTGAAGCATATAAAGTTTATATTATTTGTGCAAAGTCATACAACTAATAACTGCCAAGAGGAGAACTGATAATGTAACAGTCTGATTCTGTACTTTATACTCCATTGTCATACAAAGAATAAACTTACAAAGAAGATACATTTAAAAGAAAGGATACTGTGATCTTTAAACTACTTATGTGTTCACATATAAATGATGAAAACTGAAGTATGCAGAATGGTTACAGTGTTCTAAAACCACTTATTTAGTCTTTAAGAAGCCGAAATCAAGAACTGTAGATGTTGGAACTGGAAATGAATTTCATAGATCATCTTTGGGCCTCTGACACCCAGCAAGTTTAGGAATTTCTCACATTAGTCACTTAACAGCATGATCTACTGATAGGTTAAATAATCTCCTCTCACTAAATCTTTTTTTTCTAAAATGTTAAATGTGAAACTAAAGTACCTGAATTCATAGGTTGATATGAGGATTTTGATGAAAAATATAAACACAAATTATATTTATAATGGTACGTTTTCAGATGACTACAAGTTCTTAGTCTGAGCTTAGATACTTTGAAGGACAATGTACTATGCAAAAAGGAGACTGAGATAAGCAGGGGGTGGCTATCTAGGAAGTGCTGTAGGTCCCTGCAGTTAGACTGTAGCAAGAGACTCATATTTGCTCAGGGAAAGGAAGTCTTATGATAGAAGAAAACTCTATGAGCAGAGGATGTGGTGTTTGAAGCTACTCTTAATATGTCCCTGTCACTTGTAAACTGATTTTTAAAAGAGAATTGTCTTTATCTATCTTGTATGTTTTTGCTCACTTGGTCTGGTCTGTTACCCATTTTTCATAAATAGAAATAACTGGAAGACTTTTTTGCTTTCTGCATATGTTATTTTGCTCATCTGTTCTCTCCAGTCATGTACATAGCCTATATTCAAGTTTCCTGCAAGAATTTTACATCAGTGTAATGTGTTTACATAGTCTCCTAAGAAGGACAGACAGCTTTAAATCAGTTAAAGTTAGTGAATGGAGGGTGTGTCATATTCATTTTCCAGCTTTAAATTGTTTTCACTGTTCAGGGAAGATACTATAATCTTTCACCCTGAGGCTCTGTCCGTGTGAAGCAACAGGCAACAGTAAATCACTTCTATTAAACATTGGTTAATTTAGGAAAGATAACACCTGTCATACAATTTTAGAACAGATTGCTAAATGCCAATGGATAGACCCAGTAGCATTTTAAATATAGACATATTTAGAAGGTTCTTTAATTCATGTGTTAATTAAATAATTATTAGTAGTTTGTTATTTATCAGATAGTGTATTATGCTCAGAGATTTTGATGAAAATAGACAATATCTGTCAGTAAGGAGGGCTCAGACTAATGGGAAATAAAGGTAGTTTTAGTTGGAATTTGTTCAGAGAATATACCAAACAAAGTGTTCAGGACTTATGTGCATTTTCTCATTTAGACCTCACAGCAATTTTAGAATTTAGGTTATTACTATTCCTCTTTTGCAAATGAGAAAAACAAGTTAATGAAAGTGAAATAAAATTTATTAGTATAAACTATTTAGCATATTTATAAAGCTTACCTACCAAGATGGCTGCCATCAAGCCTTTGCCTCCCCGTACACACATGTAGAAATCTGTATACACATTCACATCCCCGGATGACAGATGGTGTCTTTTCCTCCAGCTCCTTGAATCTGCCTTGGCTTGTGACTGTTGTACCAGTTCCTAGTCTAGACTCTAAGAGCCCTGGCAGTTTCTGCTACCTGCCTCTGGGAAATTCCAGCAGCAGGTGAAAAACCCATGCTGCTCTTTTGGAAACAGAAATCCCAGGCAGAATTGGTAGACTCTCACATGCGAGGGAAGAGATGAACTTGGAGATCTGATAATTCTAGCCTTTAGATGATTCTAGTCTAGCCTAGTAATTATCAATCTGCATCCCCACTGAAGACTCAAACAAGAACAACTATATTGAGACAGTCAATTCACAGGTTATGAGAGAGAATTTTTTTTATGTCTCTAAATTTTGGATTGTTGTACTACTTCGTGTAGATAACTGAGAGCCAAAGTTAATAACACTTTCTATTCTCGAGTGATCTAAACCAAAGAACTTCAAAATAACTAAGTTACTACATATCATCATTAAAATTTTTGCATGATTCTCCTATTAGATCATTTTGTAATAAGCAATACTTATATTTTAATAAAATAAATATGTTTACTTATAAGTTATTTATATTCCCTAATGTATTCTTTGCATTAAAAATCTATACCAACAATCAGCGGTGGGGTGGGGGGGGAGAGGCGGAGGGAGGGAAGGAAAAGGGCACAGGATGGAATAGAGAAGAGCACAGGGGACCATGGAGATGGATCGCGGGTGAGTTGGTGGTGGGCTACCCAAGGGGAATACAAAATGTAAAAGACATAAATAACAATAAAAATATATATTAAAAAAAATCTATACCAACAATAAAAATTTTAAAAACAATAATTAGAAACACAATTTCTAATATTTTATCATTTGGCCTAAATTCTCCCATCCTAAGCACATTCTTCAATCTATAGACCCTGGTTTGTGGATAATTATTCAGTATTGCTAAGTAATAATAAAGTAAAATGTTATTAATGCTAAGGAAAACAGAATATAAAGAGAAAATAGAGTAAAAATTGCTTACCTGTGCCTGAGAATTCAGAGAATTTCACCAAAAAGATATGTGATAAGTATTTCCAAATTACAGGAAATTCCAGTGTTAAATGATGCTCCAAGAAATACAGAGTACAGAGGTGCCTGTTTGTATAATCATCTCTTGAAACATTGTACAATGTATCAGGTAACTAAGGTAAATCTGAACTCTCACAGACTGTTATACAGTTGAGGAAGGAGTTACTTTTTCATTAATAATTTAAAAAAACAGTATATGGTTAACAATATATGATAAAAATAAAAATACAACATTCGTGATCCTTATTATTAAAAAAATTGTTTCAAGTACCATAAAATATAAAAAAGACAAATATTTAGATAATTTTGTATTTTAGATTGGGGCTTCATTTTTTATAATGTATATACAAAATATAAAATACTGTATTTTTAAACAATTGATCTCAAACTATTTGGCTGGCTATCATAAAGTTTAATTAAAGATTCAACTGATTCTGTCATCACTTCATCTAAAATTTAGAAAAGCACTGGGTAGATGATTTGTTTATGAGAAATTTAAAGCTGATGATATCTTTCCTCTAAGTTGTTTTTTATTTTTTAATTTTAAGTAGCACTTTATGTCATCCAAAATTTTCCCATGAGTCATTCATTTAGTTCTTCACTTGACAAATATAATCTAGTATATCCTATGAATCAAGTATCTTCAAGGTACTTAGAGGATAAGGGTCATCAAAATATTTGTGTCCTCATAGATTTAACACTCTAGAGGAGAGGAAAAAAACAAGCACATGATATATAAATTTGTCATTACATATTGTATGTTATGAGGTGATAATTGCGCTGGCACAAAGAAAATGCAGAGCAGGGTAAAATGGGTGCTGGAAGCGTGTGTGGTATGAAATAGAGAGGTCAGATTAGACCTGGCTGGAGGAAATAAGGGAGAAATTAATTATGCAATCAGTCAGAGACTATAATAGGAACATTATATGACCAGGAAATACCAAAGGGAGGTAAGGAACTAAGAGAAGAACATGTGAGGAGGACAAGAGACAAGAGGCAAAATTTCTGTCTTTTCCTCATGGCTGTGTCTTTATCTTTCTGAAAGAGAGAAGGATACATATATTTCTATAGATGCATATGTTATAAAATATTCAAAGACAGTAAAATGTGTGAATAGCTTCTCTGTCACTCAGCTCCGTTATCACTTCACAGACAAACTTGTTTATCTATCGCCCATCCACCTCCCACTTCCTTCCCCCATCCTGGCTTATTTTGAGGCAACTTTATCTTCTTTGAAGATACAAACTAAAAGACTTGTGGGTTGGATGGATGAAGAAAAGAGAATCGTTTTGGGAGAACCCCAAGTTTTTGACCAGAGCATCTGTGAGGAGAGAGTGGCCGTTAGTAAAATGGAGTAGTGCTAAGAACAGAGCATCTGAAGGTTGGGTCATAAGAAATTGTGGATATGTTGATTTTGATGGATCTATATGGCAACGAAGAGAGAGGGTGTGTGTGTGTGTTCAGACATTCCTACTGCAGCATCTGAATAATTGATGTCATCGTTAAAAAGATTAGTTGTAAGTTTTTGGCAAATGGTGATTGAGAAACTGTCCCTTGGGTTCTCTATTTTTTCTTTACTCTTTTCTTAATTCTCAAGGGAAAAGAGACTGGGAGAACATCATGTTACCTAGTATAAAGAAGTCCTGCTGAGTCGGTTGATAGGTAGAAGTTATATGTGAAATGATTAGATTTAAAGCAATACATCGGAGATCAAGCCTTTCTACCTTCTTTTGGCTTCAAAGAAGCTTTAGGAGCCTCAGCTGTAGGAACCCTCAGAAAGATGACCAAGCACTACAAGGATTTACAGAGCTTAAGAGGTAGAATTTCTGATAGTAAATTCAGTAATCTCATAATAAGTTATAAAATTTTAAAGAAAGCCAAGTAGATTTGGCCCTAGTTGAATGAAAACTCTTAAGAACAGTTGTTTATTTTATTGAAAATAATTTAATAGACTTAATAATATGCAGTGAAACCTATATCCAAATTCTAGCTCTGCCATTTTCTAGAATGATATCGAATAAGAGATTCACTTTTTAATTTATTTTTTTAATTTTTTGATAATCATTTTTTAAACTTCTCTTAGTTCTGTGATGGGAATGAAAATATCAAACTTTTAGGTTTATTGTGAGGATTAAGTATGTTATAAATATTAACAAATCACAAAGTACCTTGGCTAGAGTAATTGTTCAATAGATGTTAACTACTATTACAACATGTGCAAAAATTGACTTCTTTTTGTAATCTAGTCCCTCATCATTCCAAAGAAGAGAGAATGGTAACTTTAACTAGATGTGATTACAAAACACCATATGTCTTTGTTCAACTGCATATAGTCTAATAACTTTAGACAGCACAGACATATTAAATCACAAACCAAGGAGACTCAAATGAGGATCATTCTTGTTGTGCATGCATAAGCATTTCTTTCACCTTTACAAAGCTTGGGAAAGAGAGACAACTTTAGAGATTTGTGGAAAAATGGCAAGAATTGGAGCTTTTTCACACACTGATCACAAACCTCTAGAAAACACTTTGTGGGGAATGGACTTCTTTTGCTCAGGGGACAGATTAAATGACCTAGTAATTGGGTAGCCCTTTCCTTCCATAACTTACGTGAATGCAAATGAAATAGTCACATGGTATTTTCATAATAGGTAACTAGCAATCTTATCATGAACTAAACTTTTTTTTTTTTTTGCATAGCTGCATTTCACAAATTCTATTAGTGCATTTTATATATAAGCTAGTAGATTTTATAATTTGTTTTTGAAACAATTTTGTCTAGATCCATCTAAGAATATCCTGAAAAACTAAAAATGCATTTGTTTCACTTTCTCTTGTTGGATACTGCAATATAGGTGATTTTTTTTTTTTAATCAGAGAATGCCCTATGCTTTAAATTTGCTTTGTGTGTCCAATGGTAGTATTCCAGTGATGTAGAGGTCAAAATATGTTTTCAGCAAAGTGAAGGCAATATGTTAAATATGGCTTTATATATGTGAAAAGAATATTCAACTTAGTTAAAGAGGGAAGGTAAAAGGAAATTTACTCTGTTAACTTTTCTAATTTGTGTAGAAAACCAACCTGATGTTAACCATTTGTGTTTTGAGTACAGTGTTCTACTTGCCCACTGAATTATAATATATTATTTGATTTTGTTAATATGTGTCTCTTCACTGTTTTGACAGCCCAGGTAAAGGCCCATGGCCTAGAGCTAGGGCAGTCTGAAATTTCTATAAGGACTTTGGGTCTAGAGTTACTGTAAAGAGTATGCAAAGATGGCTGGGATTCATGCGTGGGTAAGTGTTTTGGTGGTGGTTGGTGAGGCCACAAGTGCAGTAGCAAACAGTGGTGTATAGTAGCAGTGATGGTGACATTGGAAGCTTGACTGTATTATGCTCCCTTACATCCAGAGAAATAATTAAAGTAAATAAGCAAAATAATATCATGTGAGAATAAATACTATAAACACATCATTAAACACTAAAAAAATAATAACACCATGAATGTGTGATGGGAATATGATTTAAATAGAGTGGTCAAACAATAATTTTCTGAAATGATGTCTTTTGAGATGAGATTTGAATGATGAGATTATGCAAGACATGAGAATAATTTGATGTCAAACAGTTCAAATGGGAGATATGGCAAGTACAAAGAACCTAAGAAAGAAATGAGGTTGGTGTGATGTAGAAAAGGAAAATGATTCCAATGCATGCCAAGAATGAAGTGGTATAGTTTTACTTGTGTAGTGTGTGAGAAGTTATTAGATTAGCAACTATCATCAAAATTCGTTCTAAGAAAATTCTCCTGTTTTAAGTAAAATATCTGTTAATGTTCTTGGAAAAGAAGGTGAGGAGTGAAAGTATATTTTGTGGGAAGGCAAAGAAACAGCCAAACATCTCTGTCAAAGGAATATACAAGAATTTGAAAGAATAGTAAGGAAAAGCATCGGAAGAAGAGGAAGAGAAAATTAAGAGACACATTGGGCTTTGGAGAGCAAGCTGATAGAAATAAATCCAGGGGCTTTTTAAAAATTGAGATATTTAATGTTTAATTTTTAATTTTCTCTTCTATTTTAGGCTTATGACCATTACATCTTAAGCCCCATTAAAATTCTATTACACATAGCTGCCTAGATTGAATGCAATTTTTATGGGATATGGACATGTTAAGAAGGAAAATAGCTATAGGATGTAAAATTGATACTAAGAATGACATAGAAGCCAGAAATGGAAGTGAGGTTGAAAAAAAAAAAAACAACTTTGAGAATTCATAGAAACTTGACTTCCAGACTATCTTGCAGATACCTTAAGAAGCAGTATGAAAATGCTCTCTGCCACTACACCATCCTCCTCCCTCTAAGTCCTCACAAAAGACCTCCTTTTGTCCTAAAAATAACAAGAAATAATACTTGTAAAAACCGCTAGTACACATTCATTGATGAGGATTGCTATTGGTATAGTTCATGTTCGACAATCTAAAAGGCAAAAATGTTCCAAATCAAATTGAAAATCAGAAAAATGCACTTAAAGTAGTAAACTTGGACAGATACTAAAGCCCTATGAAATTATGTGAAAATCAAAATTACTTAAAACTCTCTATGTTTGCATATCTTTGCATTTAATTGACTGCTCAGAGAAAATCAACTTCACTGTTATATAAGATCATACTGGTGTTGTGCATCAGCCTCTGGATAAACAATAAAAAATAGAGTCCAGACTTGGCTGGTATTTTTCATAAAAATGAACATATTGAGTCTTTGTTTTTAAATCATTTTGCTTGTTCTTAGGTGGCAAGAGCAGATAAAAACAAAACTGTCAACGCCACATGATTTTGAAGGTGACATCTGGAAATGCAGGTTTCATTCTTCCATCGTCTGAGTCACTTTAATCATTCATATTTGCAGCTGTCTGAAAGGAAGCTTCATTCGCATCCTTTTCCTGGGGGCAGAGGAATGGAACTGGCTATTCATTTAGTCCATTTAGAGAAAACCCAAACCCTGTATTCTGAGATACTGAACCTATCTTTTCAGAGTTGCAGCTGTTTTCTAGCACCCATCCTTTTATCCTTCAGAAAAGGGAAAAGAAATGGCTCTATTTATTGCTTAGAAAAATATGTATCTTGAACTTGCTGCAATTAGATTTCTAAAATTGAATGCATTGAACTTGTATCACTCTGGGGTTAAGAAATAATAAGGCATCTGCTTGATTACTGGAAAGGCTTGTTCTTGTCCATATCTCATAATTTAAAAATTTATTTGAGTAGTCACTGTTATTTTCATCAATTTCTGACCCCTTTGTTATTCCAGATACTCTAAGGTCAGCACAGTTGTTGTGGAGAGAATTTTCTGTGCTCACTAGGAACTTGCTATATTGTCCAAATTTCTCTGGTTTTAGAATGGAGCAAGTTGTGAATACAAGTTCCAAAATGTTAACAAATAAGCATAATATCATATCACTATTGTAGAAAAAAATTTGACTTAATAGATGGAATTGCTACAAAACTGATCGGATACTTACCAAAATTTCAGAGACATTGGATAAAGCATAATCTCACCTGTATGGGATCCAATGACATTCATTAATTTTAAGAACTTCTTGTGTCAGTGTTATGTTATTTCTTGTATCCTTGAAATCCTCAGGATAAAAGACAAAGTGTACAGATAGGAAAAGTATGAAAGAGGTTAAAAGCAATCTTTGGGGGTAGCGTGAGAATATTCTTTTATTGGCTTCTATAAAAGGTGGTTTTCAATTTACAGAATAACCATGAGTATTCTATTGTAATTTTATATTCCATGAGTCTCAATTTATTTATTTATTCATATTAAATGTTCACTACTAACAGAATATCTAAGAAAAATAGTAGATCTTACCAAAAGAACAATCACCATAAGGAAAAGCACCATTCCAATAAAATAAAGAATTGAAGCAGATTATTAATTTTCAGAAATATATCGGGTGACTTACTCTTCAGTTATAAAGTTAGAGTAAGTAGATATCAGAAATTGTTAATTGATAGTTTTGCTGAGTAATTACTAAATGCCATTCTAACCAGTTGACTGAATAGTCTGAATTCAGTAAAGGTGCAAATGTGAAATCATTTTATTTTTTACCAATTACTGCTTTTAGCCATGCACTGTCAAACCTGCCTTTCCAGGCCATTAATGATATGTCAGGAAAATCTCTTAGCTTTCCAGTCATTTTCTGTGCTGTCGACTCTACTCTGGTTGAAAACTTCAGTCTTACATCCAAGTTGGTGTTTGTCTCATCTGGTTTCTGGGCCCTGTCCAAACTTCAGCTTTAGGTACTTATGAACTAAGCTGAAAAGAAAGGTCTCCATGAAGAAGATTTTTCTGGGCTCCCAGCATGCAAAACACTTGAGGCTCTGTGCCCTCCTGGACCACTGAACCCTAGTAATTAGTAGTAGCTTCTTTCCTTCTCTTTTGTTTAATGAGAAGTAAGCAGTGATTTTATTCATTCTCCTCTCCCTTTATGTTCTTTTATTTTCTGGTGTTTTGGGATTTGTTTAATTGTAACTGCTTTTTGTCTTAAATTAATTCTGTAGCTTCTCTGGCTAACATCAACCAGCCCCCTCAATAACATGCATCCAAGTCCTGTGGGCCACATGTGTGAGCTCTTTAAAATGTATTTAGCATTTCATTGTACAAGTCCCTGCACAATGTCTAACTCAACCTCTTTGAGTTCCCACCCCAAGAAGTCCACCCACAATCCTCTGACTGATAGGGTCTCCTTTTTCAGGTGTGGAAAATAGACAACATGGTAAAGTCTGACCACCTTACATGGTACCTACTTGATTTGTGTGAAACTCGTGTGTTCATGTCATGCCCAACTATAGAATTGCGGGCAACTCTGTAGTGGGCTCCATCTTATCTACCTCCATATTGTCTCCAATTCACCTTTATCATTATTTACATAAGGTTAAAAATAGATCAAAGAAAACATTATATAATCACATCTCTATTCAGTGAATGAGGCCCAGTCCCACCATCTTGCAGTAAAAAAGACTTTATAAGGAATTAAGTTGGTGTTCCCTTTTCTCGGCTTTGTATTCCTCCATTAGGCTAGAAATAAATGACTGAAAAATTTCCCTTATCTCTTTTCTCCATGCACTTATATAACTTAGGGATTAGTGAGGGCCTGAAGTGATTATTGGGGTAATATAACCTCACAAGATTTGGAACAACTTTGAGTTCAGATAACTACTTTGAGAAGGTCAGAAATAGCACCATGTCTCTTGGATCAAGAATTTAAAAAATTAATTGTTGTTAAGGAAAGTAGATAAAATAAATAAGAACTTGTTTGACTTCATATAGAACAGGTGTAAAGTCTTAATTGTAGGGATGTGGTGTCAGAAATTTCTGCTGAAATAATTGCTTTTCATTCACCAATATTTCTTCCTAAACTCTTGACTCAATGTATACCCACTCTCAAATTACACTGGTAAACAAATTTTTACAAAAGTCATGTAACTGAAAATTAGTCATTTGCTATCAGTTTGTATGTGCTCAACACGAATATGACAGTCAAATTCTAATTTTGGCTCTAGTTTTTTTTTTTTTTTTTTTGTAGTGTGCAATAAATTGATACATCACGAAATGCATGCCAATATTAATAGGCCTACAGTTAATACCTGTAAAAAATCAAGTCATAGACTACTTCTTAGATTTCGTTTTTTTTTTTTAATATCTATTTTTATTGTTATTTATATCTTTTACATTTTGTATTCCCCTTGGGTAACCCACCTCCAATTCACCCATGATCCATCTCCGTGGTCCCTTGCATTCTTTTCTACTCGATTTTGTGCCCTTACCCCCCCTCCCACCCCCCCAAGTGTCTCTCTCCTGTTTGGTTTTCCTATAGTCCTGTTATAAGTGAAACCATTCGATATTTTTCTCTTTCTTTCTGGCTTGTTTCGCTGAGTATGATCCCCTCTAATTCCATCCATGTTGCTGCAAATTGCATGTGTTTATCTTCTTTGAATGCTAAATAGTATTCCATTGTGTATATGTACCACATCTTCTTGATCCAATCATCTGTTTTTGGACCTCTGGGTTGCTTCCATACCTTTGCCATTGTGAACAGTGCTGCAATGAACATGCGGGTGCATGTATCCTTCTGGATTAGTGTTTTTGTGTCCTTTGGGTAAATTCCCAAAAGTGGGATTGCTGGGTCATGTGGAAACTCCATGTTTAGCAGTTTGAGGAATCGCCATACAGCTTTCCATAGTGGTTGGACCAGTTCACATTCCCACCAGCAGTGTAGAAGAGTTCCTTTTTCTCCACATCCTTTCCAGCATTTGTTGTTGCCTGTATTTTTAATGTGTGCCATCCTCACAGGTGTGAGGTGGTATCTCATAGTGGTTTTGATTTGCATT